>LOEQ01001063.1:165602-192284 GCA_001685075.1 Bramus lutescens
TTAGGTCTCATCCAACAATGGTGTGAATGCAAAAATGCATGGTCCTGTTGAGAGTGCTGAGGAGCTGTAAACAAAGCTGAACATTTCCCTTCCACATCAATCAGAAATTGCACATTCTTGTTAGTTACCTGTCACTGTAACACAAACACCTGGCAGAAACAGCTTATGGGACACAGGGACTAATTTTGGCTCCTATTTTCAGAAAGCACAATGCGTCATTGTAGAACAGGCATGGCAGAGCAAGCACATGACAGCAGGCATGTGCAGCCACTGCTTCTCACATCCCTGCTGACCATGGCAGAGAAAAAAACTGCACTAGAACTGGATACAACCTTCAAAGGCCACCCCCGTGGCCGACATGCACCAGTAAGGCCCCATGTCCCAGTACTTCTGCAGCCTTCCCAAACAGAACCACCAGCCCATGGGTGTATTTCACATTCAGAGCACAACCAACCCTTAGTGTCTACCTAGGTGAGTCAAACGCCAATGCCCACACCAAACCTGCTCAGAAGGTTTGATGGCAGCTTTCTCCAAAAGTGTCCAAACTTGGAAGCAATCCTGGAGTCTTCTGTCCCAGTGAAGTGGCTACATAAGCCATTGCACATCCAGACGGTGGAACATTACTCGGTATATAAAGAAACTGACTGATCAAAGAGCGAGAAGACATACAGGAAAAGTTAAATATGTTCCCAAGGGAAAGTAGACAGTCAGAAGAAGCCACACATGACATCCTTGAAAAGGCAAAACTACACAGACAGTAAGATCAGTAGCTGTCAGCAGTAGCCAGTGGAGCACGGAAGAGTTTTAGGGCAGAGAATCAACTTTGCTTGATGCAATAGTGGTGATTCATGTCCTTACACATTTGTCCAAATCCATGGGCTGTACAGCACCGAGAGAGAACCCAAATATAATAAGCACGAGGCTGCATTATGAGGTGTCAGTGTAGGTTCATCAAATGCGGCAAATGTACTCTTGAGGTATAAGACTTCTACCTGAGGGAGGATTCACATACCACAGGAAAGGTGCTATATGAAGACTCTCTTCACCTTCTCTATTTTTCTCCAACCTAAACAGCTCTGAAAATTAAAGTCTCCCAAAGAAGTAAAATGTCAATGGACCTGCTAACATGGAAAGGGGAAATCTCATAGGTCCCCACCCACAGACAAGGAACTGCTAAGGAATGCTGAGAGGAGAAGACATAGTCTTCTCCAGAGATGAGTCTCCTCATTAGTTATCCAATACCAAATGGCCTGCCTTGAAATCATACACATACAAATAGCACTAAGCCGACCAAGCAGGTTATATTTATAAAACAATTAAAGAAAAATAGGCCAGGGTTTTGAGAGTGAGCAAGGGGGGATAAATAGGAAACATTAGAGGGAGAAAAGGGAAGAAATGATATAAGTATACTTTAACTTTTTAATTAATAAAAATAAAACAAGGCTTATTATTTTTAAATTGTGTAGTTGTGGGAAGGACTAAACTAGCCAAAACCAAGCTGAAAAACAAAAGGTTGGAGAACTCAGACTTCTCCTTTGGAAAGCTTACTACAAAGCTGCAGTAATCAACACTGTGGCACTGATGAATCTGTAAATATACACATTAATGTGAAATAATTAAGAGTCTATAAATAAATACACACATTTAAGAATGAATTGATTTTGTTGAAAGTATCAAATACCCAGTGAATAAAGAGGGGCCTTTGTAACAGTTGATACTGGAGTGGTTGTCTACTGAACGTGGGTGCCAGGAGCCGGACTTCACATCAGCTGCAGTAACTAACTCCAAATCAATCACGCCTGAACAGAAAAGCCAAGAAAAAACTCTTAGAAAACTTATAATTACAAGTCTTTTAGACTAATGATTTTTTAGGTAACACCTGTGTTACCTACTTTTCTATTGCTGTGATGAAACGCTCTGACCAGAAGCAGCCTGGAGAGGAAAGAGTTAATCTGGCTTAGACTTCCACATCAAAATCTACCATCACAGAAAGTTGGGAGAGCAACTTCTTCGGTGACAGCAGGGACTGTGAAAGAACTCTGCTTGTTGACTTCCTCCCTACCTTCTTCTCAGGCTTGTGTTTAGCCAGCCTTCCCAGAACCACCTTCCCAAGGACAGTATCGCCCACAGTGGTCTTGGTCCTCCTACATCAATTAGCAACAGTGGACACAGATTTGCCCATAGGCAATTCTTCAATTGAGGTTTTTTTCTTAGATGACTCTAGACTGTGTCAAATTGGCCATTAAAGCTAACCAAGGCAACACCAAAGCACAGTAAAATAAAACTTAGCTAACTGTACTTTATCAAAGTGGAAAATAACAGTTTCAAAGGATACTATAAAGATAACCTAACAGAATGGGAAAATATTTCTAAGTTCTAACACCAAGAAAGGACTAGTATCCATAATATATGTTAAAAAAAAACTTACTGTTCAATCTTTAAAAGGCAAAAGAGGGACATTTAAAAATAGTTATTTTCAACACACACACACAGATATGTTAAATGTATATATTTAATGGTCAAAGTATAGAAAAGAAGAGACTGTGAAATGCTCATTCTCAAATGGTACCATATCACATTCCCTACCCCCAAATCTCAGGCATCTTTGCATTAAGAATGGCAACAAGATCGTAAAGAGCCAGAGTGAGTAGAAGACCATGATGAAGCAATGGTTTAGCAGACATGATAGGACAGCTCCACACGTGAACTCAAGCATCCAAGACTTCTGGCAGCACTGAAATGGAATCTGTGTGTTTATAAAGAGTATATGATGTTGGAAGGGAAAAGTGGCAATGCTCAGGGATGGGTATCAGAGGGGCCAGAGGAAAAGGAGCGGGGACAGATTTGATCAGAACATTTTATTGATGTATGAAATTCTTAAAGAATTACTAAAATTCCACTGGGCAGTGGAGGTGCACACCTTTGCGGCCAGCCTGGTCTACAAGAACTAGTTTCCAGGACAGGCTCCAAAGCTACAGAGAAATCCTGTCTCGATAAACAAAAAAAAAAAACAAGCAAACAAACAAAAGAAATAAAGAATTACTAAAATTCTAATGGAAATAAACAAAGGAAAAATTAAATACTGTCAGTTGCTAGGAAAATGCAACTTGAAGTCATAAATGTGATAAGATTTCACAACCCCTGGGGATGGCTAGGCTTAAACTACAGACAATAACAAGTCCTCTAAGGATGCAGAGCAGTGCCAATGGAAGAGAGTTTGGCACTCTCTCCATATGCAGGAAGATCATGTGCCAGAGAATTTTCAATCCTAAGTACATCAAAGATATTGTATGTAAATTCATCTAAATGGATAGTTCATGGTTACTGAAGAAGTAAAAATAACTTAATTGTATTCAAAATGATGCATGGATAAAGAAAATATGGTATATCCATCCAGTGGAAGAATAGCCATGAAAAGGAGTATGTATTTATTTATTTATTTTTTGAGTATGAACTTATAATACTAGGTAAACCTTGAAAACATTATGCTAAGTTAAAGAAGCTGGACAGAGAAATCCACAATCATATGGCTTAATTTTTATGAAATAGCCATACAGTGGAACTCTACACAGACACAAAGGTTTAACAGAGAGATAATGGACAGTGAAGGTTAATATAGGGTGTCTATAGGGGATAATGACATGTTCCAGAATTACATAGAGGAAATATCACCATATCCTTGTGAATATGCTAGAAACCACTCAACTGTACTTGAATTTTTTAAGTGTGTGTCTGAATGAATGTGCATATCTGTAGGGTGGCAGAGCTTTCCACTGTGTTAGCACTGATGGAGATCAAAGAGATCAAAGATTGGTGTGGAGTCTCTCCTCTCGCCCTTGGAGTTCACCGACTTGGCTAGACTGCCTGAACAGTGCACGGCCCCCTAAGATCCTCCTGTCTGCTCTGCAATGTTGGGGTTACAGGTGGGTGCTGCTATAATCAGCTTTCAGGTGGATTCTTGGGATCTGGACTAGGGTCCTCATACTTGCTCACCAAGTCATCCCCTCTAACCCACACTTTTGACTGAATTGAAGTTTATGATGCATGAATTACATTGCGATTTTAAAATTGACTGAAAACGATATATTGCACAAAAAGAATAAGAGTTCCACGTGAGAAGGATTCACCGAGACTACACAATAGTTGGTTATGTTCTTTCCTACAAGGCCACAACAAAACACCTTTGGACAGCTGTCTTCTCACATTTTGGTAGCTGCAGTATAGGGACAGAGGGCCCTAGGTAGACCTCCTACAGCAAAGACCCCTTATGTGGACTGTATTCTAGGTATGGAACCACCACATGGTTGCTGTGCTGGCCTTTGAACAACTTAGTCTGGCTAGGCCTCACCATTTAAGACCAGGTGATTCTTACTAAAGTGGGGACTGTTTCATAGTGAAGAATGAAAAGGAAGATCTTATTTTTACTTTGCCCTGAAGATACAATGTGAAACTGTGCTTATATGTGATACATCTATATCCAGATCTGCATTGGTTCTATATCTAACTACATGTATGCATGTACATATATTACGTGAAAACGTATTGTTGCATGAGAAGTGTTAGAGTGATTGCAAAGCAGCCTAGAGCCTGCTAGCATAGTTGAATGTAACTGACCCCCATAAGCTCACAGGGAGTGGCACTATTAGGAAGCATGGCTTTGATGGAGTTTGTATGGCCTTGTTGGAGGAAGTGTGTCACTGTGGGGATAGGCTTTGAGGTCTCATATATGCTCAAGCCACACACAGTGTCTCAGAACCCTTCCTGTCTCCTGCAAGTAAAAATATAGGCCCTTCTCTACTCTCAGCTCCTTCTCCAGCACCTTATCTGCCTGTAAGCCACTATGTCCCACCATGATGATAATGGACTAATCTGAAGCCATAAGCCACCCAATTAAATGTTTTCCTTTAATAGGAGTTGTCATGGTCATGGTGTCTCTTTACAGCAATCAAATCCCTAACTAAGACAGACGTTGCTACCATGAATGGAGTATTGCTATGGTAAGCATGACCATGTTTTCTCTGGCAGATTTTGGACTTTGGTACGTTAGGTTAGGAAAGCAGCATAATGTTTTAAGTACTGCTTAATAGGTCATACTAGTAGGAGCAAAGAAGATGATGTTAAGAAGGATTTGAACTGTGGGGGACTCAAGTGGTTTCAGAGAAGAATATTAATATGTGGCCTAGAGATCATTCTTGATATTTGAAAGAATTGACTTCTTTTTGCTCTTGTCCATAGGGTCTGCCAGAGGCTAAAGTGAAGAGATTTTGATTAATTCCATTGGCAGAGGAAATCTTGTATCAGTCTAGTATTGACTCTGTTGTGTGGTTATTACTGATAACTCTTAAACAGATTTATAATGAAAAGGAGCAAGTTGAGCAAGTGAAAATATATAATGTACAGATTGAGGACGAAAGGGGCACCAGGAAGTATAATGGGGCTAAATCCTGTGTTCAATGAGATAAAAAGATTAAGAAATAGAACAAAGGGAGTGGTGGCTTCAGGGAAAGATCCCACCCAGCTAAGTTTCCAATTAGTGAAAAAGAATTAAAGTAAAGCTTAGAGCCAGGTATGGTTTACAGCTTTAATCCCAGCACTACCAAGGAAGAGGCTGGCAGATCTCTAAGTTTAAGACTAGCCTGGCCTACATATCCAGTTACAGGACAGCCAAGCTTCAACAGTGAAGGAAACCATTGAAAACAGAGAGCTGGTGAAGATGCAATTGAACAAGGGAGCTATGTTCCAATCCTCTAAGCAGCAGAACTTGGCAGCTTCAGCCATGTGGTTTTGTCTTTAGAGTTAATAGTAGAAAGGGGTTATAAAATTTGTGACTAAGGAAAGCTGATGAGGTGAGGCATGTGTCAGGGGTATATATGAATGGAGGTCTAGAGAGACCATTGCATAAACCTGTGTGAACCTGTTAAGGTGAAGCCTGGATTGCATTGGAGACTCTGAGATGTTGGAGTTGCCAGAACCAGGGGATACCTGGCCAAAAAAAGCTGCTAACAGGGAGTGTAGCCAGCCCAAGATAAAGACCTATGCTGTATCCAACAAAGATGAAAGGAGTTGGAGATCTGAAGAGCATTTTGACACCGTCTTGTTGTGGTCCAGTATTTCCTTACCATGTTACCTTCCCTATGTTTTGGAATAATAGTGTATATCCTGTGCCATTATATGTTGGAAGATTGTGATCTGTTTTTTTTTGNNNTATAGGGTATCATAGCTAAGAGACTGCATGAGTCTCATAAAAGACTTTGAACTTAAAAACATTGCTGAGACTGTAGCAGACTATGGGGACTTTTGAAGTTGGACTAAATGCATTTTTCATTATGATATTGTTACAAGCTGATGGGGGCAGGGAGTAGAATGTGGTAGTTTGATTGTAACTGGTCCCCATAGGCTCATGGGGGAGTGGCACTATTAGGAGGTAGGCTTTGTTGGAGGAAATATGTCATTGTGTGGATGAAATTTGAGGTTTCATATATGCTCAAGCCACACCTAGTATTTCAGACCACTTCCTGTTGCTTGAAAGTCAAGATATGGGTCCTTCTTTATTCTTAGCTCCTTCTCCAGCACCATGTCTGCCTGGATGCGGTCATGTCCTGCCCTGATGATAATGTACTAAACCTCTAAAACAGTAAGCCACCTAATTAAATGTTTTACTTTATAAGAGCTGCCATGGTCATGGTGTCTCTTCACAGCAATAGAAATCCTAACTAAAACATTGCCTGACCACAACTCCACTACATATCTACTTGCAAAATTCTAAGCAAATCTTTAACATTCAGGAACCAACAGTTTCCATGTCTGAATAATGAGATAATAATATCACCTACTGATGGAGTTGTAAATTTTAAATAAAATACACGAGCTATTTCTGACTGAGCTTGACACATGGGGACATAAGTTCGTACTCACAGAATCCTCATAAAAAGGCAGATGTAGTGGCACACACCTGTAATACCAACTGGAGAGGAGACAACAGAATCCACGGAGCTCCCAACACCATCATAAAAAGGCAGGCATAGTGGCATGCACCTGCAATCCAAGTTGGGGAGAAAGAGACAGGAGAATCCCCGGAACTCACTGGTCTGCCAACCTTCCTGAATCCATGAGACCTGGGTTCACTGAAGATTTCATCTCAAAAAATAACGTGGAGAATGATAGAGGACACCTGATACAGCCTCTACATGTATACATACACACACACATACACACACACACACACACACACACACTTGCACTCAAACCATACCCCCACACACACACAAATAGTATAAAAGTATTAAAATATTTAAGTTAATTATAATAGCACATAATTATTTTTTGTTGTTTTGTTTTGTTTTTTTTTGAGACAGGGTTTCCCTGTGAAACTGCCCTGGCTGTCCTTGAACTCACTTTGTAGACCAGGCTGGCCTCAAACTCACAGAGATCCACCTTCCTCTGCCTCCCGAGTGCTGGGATTAAAGGCGTGCGCCACCACTGCCTGGCTAACACACAGTTCTTAAAATAGATAATGGATATATTGATCACTGGGTTGTAAATTTTAAATTGAATTCTGCTGTAATATCTTTAATTGACCAGTATGATCACTCACTAGCTGTGTGACTTTGGGAGAGGGCTTAAACCTTCCTTCAGCTTAGCTCACTCATGTATGAAATGAGAACAGCGAGAGTCCCTGCTTCAGAGAGCTGTGAGCAAAGTTAAACTAATGCGTAAAAATACTTTAAGCAGTGTCAGCCACATGATTGATATCTAGTACATAGTCTCCATTATTAGTAATTGTATTTATGCAACATCTATATTCATAATAAGAAGAGATTTTAATAAACATGTATCATAGCTTCATCAGTTTTCTGAGAGCCCTTTTCCTTCCCATGAGACCAAGACCATTCTTTACCAAGGTGTGCCTCCTGCCATCTGTCATTCCCAGCTGTTAACCTGACAGGCTCAGCCAGGTCTTCATTTGTCAACAGTCATGTGGACACTCCCATCTATCCCCACCACTGCTTGCCTTAGTCTCTTACGAGCATGTATATTTCACTAGGTCTGTGGCTTCGCTTAGGCAATGAATTGCACTGGATGTACATCCAACTCTTCGGAGTTCAGAAACATGAGGCAATCACCCAGGACCCCAGAAAATTGAGAACTTAGTGGGACAGGTGGGTATAGGTGAATGGTAATTCTCAGAGGTGCGGGGTGCCTCTGAGGAGGTTTTATTTTTAAGCAGTTTTGTCTGTCATGTGTTGTTTTTACATTTTCGTATAGAAATGATTCCTCCTGTTTGGGTTTAGCTGGAAATTCAACGGGACGAGATGCTAAATCAGTCTTTGTAATCAAGGCAAACAAAGATTACAGAATTTTAAATGAACTTCTGTCACAGACAAATAAACCAGAACAGTGACCCAAAAAATTCAGTCTTCAGTATAAGTGTATTGGTTAGCATTTTGATACCACATTTTAAAAGTTGAATGGAATCCTGATGGGCTGTCGGAGGTCAGTTTATTATTTCATTATACTGTGCATAGTGATAGCAAACAGATTTCCTCTATTAATTGACAAGCACAAACACCTGGCTGGACCTGGTAATACCTCTGACATCTCCGCCAGGTTAATTAACTAATTTATTTATTTTGGGAAGCCATATTTAAATATGAAGACTCATAGAGGTTAAAAATAAAGTGATAGATAAGTTATATTAACCCAATCAAGGAAACAAAGGCAATTGTTAATTCCAAACATTCTCCTTTAGGGCAAGAAAAATTATTCAATATTGTAAAGACATTTGTATAATTTTAAAAACAATATAAATCATTTATATGACATAATAATATTATTTATTTATTTGGCCCAGTTATCAAAGCAATCTAACAAACTTAAACCTTTATCTGCTTTAAAGAGAGTAAACATCTTCAGAGACAGTAAGATGCTATTTATGCAGATACAGGCAAAGGTTGAGGAGTACATGTCAGAGTTGGTTCTACGTGAAGCTTCTGTATTGTAAAAATACTAGGAAAAGTCTTTCTCCATCATGACTATGGAAACAGTAGGGGAGACACAACTGGCTTCCTACAGCGCAAAGTTATCTCTGAATTTCCATTAGCTTCCTCGACCTGAGTGTATCCCTTGAACTTCTAGAGAAACTTACATTTTAAGGTATACCATTTGGTCCTTTTCTAGCAACTTCCAACAATTTTCTCTGAAAGTAACCAGGACTCTCGCTGATTCCATCCACTAACACACAGCAAAGCACAGGGTTGAAGCAGGGAGGACTTTGGCTGCCATTTAGTTTCTTTCCAAGCAGCCTTTGAAACATGCCATGGCTGCTCAGGCGAACGAACGTCTCTGGGCAGCATCTGCAAGGCCCTCCTTGAGCCTCTTGTATATCTTGTAGTCTGCTGGAGGCTAAATAATGCTGACTATATTAAGGCTGGTTGAGACAACCAGTAGGAGGAAAGGGGTCTCCAAAGCAGGTAAAAGTGTCAGAAACAGCCTGCGCTCCCTCTGTTAGGAATCCCACCATGACATATATGCAGAAAGCTTAGGTTATACCAATGCAGGCTCCCAGGTTATCAGTTTAGTCTCAGAGAGCCCCTGTGAATCCAGATTTGTTAATTCGGGGCTGGGGGGTTGAAGTGCCCTTAACCGTTCTGGCTCCTCCAATCCTTCCTCCCCTTCTTCTGTGAGGTGACTAATCTAATCACAACTTGATATGCCATGTTTGGTTGTTATCTCTGGGAGGCCTGACCTCTTCTGAAGGGAAACAGGAGGAGTGGATAGGGAGTTGGAAGGGGAATGGGAGACTGATAGGGGAGGAAGGAGGAGAAGCTGTGGTTGGGATGTACTATGTGAGAGAATAAATTAATTAAAAAGAAAGAAGGAAGGAAGAAAAGAAGGGATTGAGGGAGGGAGAGAAGGAAGGGAGAAAGGGAGGAAGAAAAGAAGGGATTGAGGGAGGAAGGGAAGGAAGGAAGGAAGTGAGGAAGGGAGGAAGGAAGAAAGGAAGGAAGGGAGGAAGGGAGGGAGGGAAGGAGGGAGGGAGGAAGGAAGGAAGGAAGGAGGGAAGGAAGGAAGGAAGAAAAAGACAACTTGGCAAGCAATGTAAAGCAAGCCAGTAAGCGGCATTCCACCACAGTCTCATGCTTCAGTTCCGGCCTCAGATTCCTGCCTTGACATCCAGACACCCACTTGTCCCTAAGTAACAGACTATAAACTTTAAGCTTAAATAAACATCTGCCCCCCACCCCAAAAAGAATGCTGACTATAGCTCTACTCCTTCTAGCCAGTAATTTTCCTCCATTGCCCTCTGCTCTATTAACTTTTGAACCCGAACTGGAAGATGTACCTAGAATCTGGCGTGTTGATGAGACACGAAACCCACCTGCTTCTCTGGCCAGAGTGGCCTGTGGCTTCCCAGTTCTAACATCCTCTTTGAAAAATCAGATATACTCCACCCTGAGGATATATTAACAGACGCTAGTTAACAGGTGGGGTGGGGAGACATTTCCTTCAGTGCTGCAGCTACTGGCAAAAGGCTCAAACTCCTGTCAATTGGTCACACACACACACATACACACACACACAAATGGCTCACACGAAAGTAGAGGTCAAGCTCCTTGGAGAACAAAGCCATTAGCAAGAGTGAGAGGGGCAAGAGAGGAGGACTAATAGAAGAATGAGACGATGACCAAAATACATCTTAAACACTCACAAAAATAGCACAAAGCTCACTCTTGTGTGCAATTAATATAAATATATGCTAATAAGCCATTAAAATCATAGTAGTTAACTGCAACATCTTACTGTCATAATAATTAATATGCATCCATACTTTAATGGAATTCCATCGTGTTCATCCTTTTTACCCCAAGTTATCACTAGCATATGTATCTACATTTGGAAATAGAAATTCAGGTACTAAGAAGAAATTTTAACAGCATGCTTTCTTCTCATTGTTGCCAATGAGGTATAAGGGTTGCTCATGTAGTCATATGATTGTAGTAAACTGGTTACTGAGCTGCAAAACAGAGTGGCAAGACAGGGGACGGACTGCATTTCCAAAGACTGAGATCCAGCAAAGCTAGGTCAGAATACACTTGAGGCGAAAGCTGAAATCTAATGGACCCTGAAATTTTGTGCCAACACTTTGTGTTAAATCAGTTTGGACTGAGGCTGTAGCTCAGTGGTACGGTGTTTATGAATCATGCACAAACCTTTGGGATTGATCCCCTGTGCTGTACACACACACACACACACACACACACACATACACACACACAAACACATACCAGAGATTCAGAAAGTAGCCAGAAATGTAATATCATTTTTAAATCATCTTAATTTATGTACTGAAATTTTTTTACAGCTTTGTAGAAATCTTTCTGTAACTGATTTCTAACTTGATCCCTAAGCATGTTTTATGTAATTTCTATTTCTTTTTGTTTACTAAGGAATATTTTATGGTCAGTGTGGTAAAAATGTCATATGAGCCAGAGGAAAAAATGTATATTCTGCCAGTATTCTGTGGAATATTCTATGGATATCAAGCTTACTGATGGCCTATTAAGATCAGTCATATCCTGTCTGATTTTCTGTGTACTCTGTGATTTTCTCTGTTTCCTTTGTAGCCCTAAAAGTTTTACCTATTTTTTAATTTATTCTCTCATACAATAGATCCCAGTGGAAATTTTTTTGTTAGGTGAATACAAATTTAATTCTTAGAGAACTTATCCTTTTATCATTTTGAAATGTCTTTACAATATCAAAAAATTTTTCTTTTCCTAAAGAAAAGTATGTTTGAATTTAACAATTGACTTTGTTTCCTTGATTATGTCAATATGAATTATCTTTTTTTCTATCCCTTTATTTTAGTCTATATGAGTCTTCATATTTAAATATGGTTTCTGGTAGACAATGCATATTTGGGTTTTTATTTTTAAACCAACCTATTTTAATTAGTAAATTTAGTGTTCACATGTCCTGATTATTGGTATAATTATATTACTATCTATAATTTCATTTTTGCCTTTATCTGGTGTCTGCACAGATAAAGACAAAAAGGAAGTTCTTAGTGAAAGATAAACCTTAATTTTTATCATTGTTGATTTTATGGTGTAGGAGTTCCTTCTGTTTGTGTTTCATTGAATAATGAATAAAGAAACTGCCTTGGCCTTTTTGTTAGGGTGGAACTTATGTTGGTGGAGAAGACAGAACTGAATTCTGGGAGAAAAAAAGCAGAGTGAGAGAGCCGCCATGGAGCCGCCAGAATCAGACATGCTGAATCTTTCCTGGTAAGCCACAACCTTGTGGTGATATGCAGATTAATAGAAATGGGTTAAATCAAGATGTGAGAGTTAGCCAATAAGAGGCTAGAGATAATGGGCCAGCCAGTGATTTAATTAGTACAGTTTCTGTGTGTTTTTTTTTGGGGGGGGTGTAAGCTAGTTGGGAGGCCGGGACGGAACAAGGGCCCGTTCTCCATGCAACAATTTGATGCCAACGTGATGGACTAAATCCACTTAAAAACATGAAAGAGCTTAATTCTAGACACATGGAAAAAAACAGAGTTTAACACAGCTTTTTGCTGTTTGCTGGAGTCTAGTAGCCAGAAGCGAGGAGAGAGAGTATACGGCTACTGCTGCTTTTTAAAGCAAAAGAGACCTTGACCAAGTGGGCTGGTATCTTAAAGGCTATTGGCTGAAGGAGCAGAAGGAGCTCCCCCAGCAATTTTATAATGTGTAGAGTCTTTCTGCTTCATTTCTTTATTATTCTAATGAAATTTGTTGTTTCTTGTAGGCTCACAATCACAGTTAGATATATTACACTGCTCTCAAAAAAAGTTTAGACTGAAATATAATAATCTAAAACACACCATAACCTCAACTTTAACATTTTAGCTATTACTTACTCTCAAACTGTCCAGTTTTAGTACACCTTTTCTATAATTGTTGTACTAAGTTATGAGTCACTGATGAGAAGATTTGAAAGAGACAGACTTGACTAACACATAAGAAAATAACAGAGTATCAAAAAGAAATGTAAATGTGGATATACCTAAATAAGCAGCAATAAAATACGTTAAGTGATTGTTTTGTAAGTGACCATGTTGAAAAAGAAATGAGCAAGACGTTCCATTTTAAAAGCTCATTAAAAGAACACAATATTAAATGAGATAGAAATAAGTATGAAAGAATGAAAATGCATAAATTTTTAAGCAGAGGCATAGTCAAGACAATCAGTTGGGCCAGAAGTAGGTTTTTAAAAACAGACTGGCAAAATTTTCAAGCCTCTGGAAAGACCAACCAGGGAGAAGAAAAAAGAGGACAGTGGGAAACAGGGAGAGAGATGGGAAAGAGGAAGGCGGGGCAGGGGGAACAGGGCTTTTGCAGGGAATGAACATAGGTTGCCTCCTGTTAACATGGTCAACATCAAAACAATGAAAGGGAGATTAAGCTCATTGCATTCTTGTGTTTTGTTGTTCAATGGGTCAGTTTAGGCAGAAATTGTGTTTTAACTTTATTGAATTTTTAAACTCCATGATACATCTCTCCTCTTATTGACACCAGTGTTTGTAGTCTTCAGTGTAAGAGTGTATATGTGCTCTTTCTTGTTTAAAGTTTTTGTTTATTCGAGCATGCATGAGAGTGATATTTTGACATGTGCACAATGTGAAGATCATATCAGGTGACTAGCATTTCCATCCGCTTAGACAGTTATTAGTTGTTTGTGTAGAGAACTTTCAAACTCTTCCAGTTATCTACAAAATGCTTAATAAAGTATTACAAGCTACCAAGGTCATCCCTTGGTTAGTGTGACTCTCACCCTATTCTTTGTCCCCATTATTAGAAGTTGTTCTTTATCTTTATTTCTGCTTCTTATGATGACATCAAGGCTTGGGGAACTAACTCAGTGGTGGAGTGCTCATCTAGCAAGCTCAAGGCTTTTGATGCAGTCTCGTTTAAAAAAAAACCAGAAAAACAAAACTGGGACAAAGGATATCGTTGCGGTCGCTGTACCAGCAGATTACAACTCAACCTAGCCAATATGAACTCATCATTATTCATAACTTCTGCAAGCCCCACTTCCAAATAAGGTCATGTTTTGAGGTTCTGAGTGAACCTGAATTTTAGGGAGATGTTATTTACTACAGACAAACTACCCTTTGGGATTATTGAAGTAAATTATGGTATAATTCTCTCAAAGAATTCTGCCTTTATCCTAAGCCAACTTGCTTAAATTACAGCGAGACTTGGGAACACCACCTTTCTTTCCCAAGGAACCTCAAAATGGTGATGCAAAGTTCTCATGTGCACTAAAACTTACATGAAACACTCTTGATTTTACTCAGAGGGAAACTTGATATAAATTGGGTATGAATAAGTCAGTGTTCTTCAGCAGTATTACTGTTAACTTGATTGTGGATGTTGGAAGTGAGCTGTCAAAAATAATCTTTCATGTGTATAAAGTTGACTTATTTTTTCTGCTGATATATTGCTTCATCTTGTTTTTGTTTTGTTCCAAGTTCTTGCTAAATAGTGTAAGCTGATTTTGCACTCCTAATCCTTCTCTATGAGCCTTCCATGTGCCAGGATTACAGATAGGCACCATCATGCTAGTTTGATATGTTCCAGCAAGTTTTGCTTATAAGTCCCATTACTTAAATAAAAGAAATGTGTGATTCTCCGTATGGATTTAATCTGCCTCATATTGCTTGTGCTTACATAATTGTATATGACTTCCTCTGGGCAGGCAAGGGGGATTTGCCACGGAGATGAAGATGTGTGATGATTTAAATTGATTGTTAATTTGAGAGTATCTAGTATCACTTTAGAGACAAATCTCTAGGCATGTCTTTGAGGGGTTATCTAGATTAGATCATTGAGGTGAGAAGACTCATCCTGAACTCATCAAAGGGAGTGTTCCCAGATTGAATAAATAGAAAATTCTGAGCACACACATTCATTATTCTCTGCTTCCTGACTGTGAACACAATGCAACCAACCACCTTCTGCAGCTGCCAGTATCTTCCCGCTGTGATAGACTGTCTCCCCTGGACTGTGAACCCAAATGACCCCTTTCTTCCTTAAGTTGCTTTTCTCGGATATTTTGTTGCATTAAAGAGGAAAGTACCAATACTGCCCCTTTGTATCTCATACTGAGGGAAGAAATGAAAATTAAGTGGTTCAGGGAAGCAAACATATCCTGGGAGGCCTGTCCATTGCTTAATGTTATCAAGAATGAGCAAGTGTCTGGAGATTAGTCTCCTTTCTCCTACTGTGTTGTCTGTGGGGTGCAAGAAGTAGCTCATACTCCCTCAGGCAGAGTTGCTGTTTTATCTGGAAAGTTCTCACAGACTAAACTCTTAGAAAGAGATTTACATTCAATGAAATTCATTATCTGTAAAGATGGACCTTATACTGGGATTGATAGAAGAATGTTTTCCTTTCCGGGATCTTGTGACTGTAACCAAATGTCAGTAAGATTAAAGTCCATTCTTATTATGGAGAAATGAGCTGGCCCCTTAAGTGACAGAAGATGCGAGACAAGACTGGGAAACACCCATCAGAATACCCAAGAGATGGACACACACCTGAGCTGGAAGTCTCTAGACACAAACACGGGGGAGGCAGGTTTGTAAGTGTCCCCTTCTCTGTCCCTCTGAATCCTCATTTTATCAGTCATTGTTTAGTCAGGAGACAAAACACAAACTTGTTCCCTTCATAAAAACAACGTAGTATAAAAAATGATTAATCATATACTGAAGATGCAGAGGGACACAAATTGGACACCAAGGTGTCACGTCATAAAGTGGAGCATCAGGAAGCAGAGACAACGCCATTGGGACCATAGGAACATGGAGAAGAGGCTGGAATGACAGAAACACAGATGCTTAAGGAAGGACATCCTTACTGTTGCACTGGTGGGGGAGCATTGGAAGTCAGTGTTGATGCATCTGAGCTTGGAGGGGATCACCCTGGTGCTGGATGATGGACTCTGAAGAGCGCCACACACCAGCTGGGGTTTGCTGCCTGGGGTGATTTTATGGCTGTTGGGAAAACTGCAAAATACACCCAGCTGTTGCTATAGGAACAAACAGTTCTGCCAGCATGGAGATGCAAGGCCAGAGCAAGAAGCAAACAGAAAAAAAAAACCAGACCCTTCTCTTCCAATACTGTTTTCTGCTCATGCCACTGACAGAGGGTACCAGAGAGCAGCCGGTGGGGCAGTCATGATGCCAGGTCCCATCCACACAGCTGAGGACGGAAGAGTGGGAGACAGCAGCTGTAACTAGAGCAGCCTGCCTCACCTCCATCTAACATCTGCACAGTTCCTCTTACACATCCTATGCTTGGACTTAGGGCTCTAAATACACCTTGAAAACTACTGCCATACTCCCACATGACCTCCTCCAAAAATAAGTAGCACCGAGCCCAAAGCATCATTGTGCCCCTCTCTGAGAGATTTAAAACCAGAACCCTGACAGGCTAGGCCACACTGCTCAAAAATGCTTGGGGAGGGAGGCAGAGTCATGACATTTGCCAAGAAGCCACTTTGATCTTGAGAACTTTTTATATAAAAATTTTAATGTTTTTCTTGGCAATTTCCTTTCTGCTTTTTTACCGAATTCAGGGACCAGTGAAGAATACTATAATCTAATACCTGTGTGTGGGGGAGATCTGATTACACATGACTCCTGGTGAAAAAAATGCTGGACTGGAATGCACAACTGTGAATTTTAAATAGTTAACTGATTCTTTTCCAAGGTAACCTGAGGTCCTGGTGGTTGCTGAGTCCCCTTGGAACTTAAGAGTGGCTCAGGAGAAGAAAATGGAAAAGAAGTCATTCTCCAACAGCAATTTTTTAAATTATTTTTACATAATGTATATTTAAACTTTCAAAGAATTATCTGTTAAAGTGAGGCCACAAACTGGAAGCCTGCTTCCTGGCATTTCTGTTTGCTGAGCACAGCACCTGCCTGCTTGCCTGCCTGCCAGGCTCCTTCCCTTCCTCCTTCCTTCCTTACTGTGTGGGTGTGTGTTGTGTATCTTTATAAGTGTGTGTGTATGTGTATAGAATTTATAAGTCAAGTTTCTTGTGTCTTTCTCCAGAGGTTGCCCACATTGTCTTTTTGAGACTAGTCACTAGTCTCTGGAGCGTGACAGTTACTCCAGGCTGACTAGTTAGTGAACAGTGGGATCTGACTTTCTGTTTCCCCTGTTCTGAACTTATAAGCCACACCTGATTTTTTTATGTGAATGGGAAATCTAGCCCAGATCTCTGTATTGGCATACAAGCTCTTTACCAACAGAGTTATCTCTCCAGTCACTTTAAAAGAAAATGTTCAAAATGTCCCTGTTGGACATATGCTTTTCACAGTCACCATAAGGCCCTAATGTCCCATTCAGCCAGGGCACACCACCTACCTGTGTGTTACTTCCATGCAGGGTTTTCAGCTAAATTAATATTGACCACCACTCCTTTTCTTTTAAAGGCAAGCTGTTACCAAACATAGATTCGGGAAACCAGAAGACGTATGGCCCTCCTACCTTCAAATAGAATACAATTTATGACTCCCAACAAGGCACAGATATAAAGGTGTCCTGTGTCCTGAAGTCACCATATCAGAACTCCAGACAAGAGCAGCTCAATGGATGTACATCACAGACCCATCAAGAGGAATCTCAAGACCTTGTTCTTACGGATTTTCAGCTCACCTAAAAAAAAAATCTAATTCATTTCATGATTGACCAGGTAAATGAAGTATATCTTTCGGATCAATAATAGCAAATTTAACCTCCTTAGGGACTCACCATATCTCCACTCTAAGAGATAAATGAGAAACATTCTTGACAATGAACATTCTATTTATTTGGCCTTCAGTGCTCTCCTTTAGTTTATTTTTAATTATAGTTATTAATATGCTTTAGCTATATAAGGTAATGGGCCTAACTCCAATATTCCCATATATGCCTTTACTGATACATATATATATATATATCCATGTTTCATTATTAGATTTTGTCCTTTCAGATAAAAAAAATGTATCTCCAGGGAGCATCTTGACTTACATCTGCGTTTGCTGAATTTCTAGGACCTGAAGGGTTTCTATGCCACCTGACTCCATTTCAACTCATGCTGGTTCCACACAAGATCCTTGGATCTGTAACTCAGCATCAACATACGCAACTCATTCATAAACTGAGCATCTCGAACTTTCTGCCTTAAAAGAGGCAACTACTTTCCCTACAGCTAAGATCGTCAGCTACAACCCTGCCAGGTATTCTGTAACTATTCCATTTACCTTCAGCAAAGCCTGCATTTCCAAGCATTCTTTAAATCCAGATCTGTGACTAGTTCTGATCTAAGAGATTTGGACATAATGATGTTTGCCTCTTATGGAACTGACTCTCAACCTCCTGCCACAGTGACTTCCACAGTCAGCTCTTCTCTGCCATTAGCTCCCACAAGCTATGGAACTTTGCCTTCACTTCAGTGCCACAAGGAAGAAGAAGAGAACCTAGGAGACAGCCCTGAACTCTCATTTTTGTCTAAATCTGTTCAAATGTCTTCGATGTTGACCCAGATGCCTCCTATGACTCAGATCCCTCCCAACTTTTCCAAGAGAAATAGATTAGTGCCTCTTCATCTTCAGCCTTGCCTTCAACCTACCCGAGAACCAGAGCCAGAGAACATAGGTCAGGATACCCACATCTCATCACTTGCTTTCCCACTAAAAAAATTCTTAGTTGACTCAGCATGTTCCAAATGGATGCTTTTTATTCTGCTTCACTGACCTGTTTCAATGTTTTACATTTAAGGTGGGAGCTCATTGCCAATAGAAGAGAGAGCATCTCAAGTCTATGTACCCAGACCCAGCTGAAGCAGTTGAACATAGGGAATATTTTATCAATCTGGGACCTCACTTGGTTTGGACTATATGCACCTCTACCTACTAATTGTAATGTACTTGGAAGCCTTTATCTCTTGCCTGCATGTACTACACACACACACACACACACACACACACACTGAACAATGTCTGTGGCTGCCTGTTAACAACCTTTTTGCACTTAAATCAGGCTACATATGCACTCCTCTCTATCAAGGAAATGAATACTTTCTTTCCTTAGAAACCTTCAACAGATTCTATTCAACTGTACCTTGCTTATGTATAAGTAAGAGAAAATAAAGGCCAGTGTAGTCTAAGCTAGTGTTGGGTGCATTTACAGTAAAGCATAACCTGGTCCTCAAGCAAGCTTTTAAAGCAAATCCCCACTTGCTATCTTGTGCCAGTGCAAACTCCAGTGTGCATGATTAAAATTAAATGCATTATGGGAAGGGATATGGGCAATAGAAAAAAACAACTAGATGATCTAATCTATCATTCAAATTAGAGAACCTTAGTTACCAGCCTCCCTTACTTTATGCCCATAAAAAGGCCCACTGGGGGCCCACGAGCATCTTCACTTTCTGGCCTGCTACTCTCCTGCAGTCCAACCTATTCTATCTCTTTGATTTAAATGAAGTTTTCTCAATACTTTGCAGTTTGTGTGAACTTTTATCTCATTTTTTAAAAAATTAACAGGTCAATAACCTATAAAGACCCAGCCCACACTCTAAGCCCTGGTAACATGGGGACTGCTGTGTCTCTCCTGATCTCTCTGGGGAAACCTTAAGTCCATCTGTTCTCAAGCGATCTATTTCCATTGGTGGCTGCAGTGGTTGGTGAACCTATGGTCCATTTACCTGAACACCTTAGAGCCTGGAGTCTCCTTTCCTTGTTTTGACCTCTCAACCCAATACTCCCTGGCACAGAAGTCCACTTCAAGAGGATGAATAGCTTTCTCTCTAACTGTCAATTACACGTCACTGTGATTTAATATGGAAATTCTGTCATCTTCCAGGACTTTCTCACTGACTCACAATCCTTTGAGTACAAAGAGTCCATCTGTATCATAATTGAGCTGCACAGGAACAGGGAGACTGCAGAAGAGAAAGCTTACATTCTCTTCTTTTTTTCTCAATCAGAACAACTAAAACTTAAAGTGGAACACATGGTCAGTGTCCCTTTACCTCTGTGTTTCCCCTGACCAGAGCCAGGAAGACCAGGATGCACAGCCAACACATCCCCCATCATTCATCCTTCTCCTTCCTTAATCCTATGGGGTCTTTACACCTGTCTCTGTCTGCTGGGACTTGCTTTTAACCCACTTTCTTAAGTTCCATTTCCATCTCCTTCTTCAGCTGGCTAGTTTTGAAAGATGGCTACTTGGGAATATTGGGGGGATAGAAATGAAAAGTTAAAAACAGAGGTGTTTTAATTTTCAACACACTCCTTGATTCTTGGATGAAAACAAAACCTAATCATCTTATCACATGGACAGACGGTGTATCCTCAGTATTCCATTTTGGCAATTTAGCATGCCCTAGCAAGACTCTACCAGCAGTCACTCATCTCCAACGCATTTGCTACCCTCTCAACTGCACACTGCTGTAGGAGAGGTGGATGCAGATCATGCAGGTGGTCCTGCCTTCCTCAGCAGCTGCTCCCATCCTCAGAAAGGCTCGCACAAAGCCCAGAGGTAGTCAGGCCAGGCATGGCCACAGTACAATGGTTAATCCAGCTAACCAGGGCAACTTCAGAAGACTGCATTGGAGTTTTACGTCCATCTTCCAGATGTTTCTAAAGCCTGGGACATCTCCAGGCTCTAAAGACTGGTGTTTTGTGACTAGATTTACATCAGCCAGATGTTTTGCTACAGTCTCTTCTATTTTGCCATGGGGCGGTACAGAAAAGAATGCCAACCCTCAGTAATTCTGAACTTCCAGCTCTCTCTGTTTGGCCTATGTTCTACTTTCCCAGGCTGTATTAAAGATTTTTTTGTTCATAAGAATAAGACAGAACAAAATACCTCCCCCTTCGTCTGCCCAGCCATTGCACTTATAGAGCACTCTGGCAGCCAGGCCTCTGCATGGCTGTTCTTCTCCACTGCCCACTACAGATGCAGTCCCCATGTGAATCTAGGTTCCATCATTTATAGCTCCTCCCACACAGACTGCTTGTATCCTAAAGATGTCTGCTTTCCATTGTAATTATAATAAAACGTACAGAATCAGAGATTTCTGGTCTGCAGTTTCTTTCTTCTTAACCCCGAGGCGCACATTTATAACATTGTCTACAACATGAGGGTAGAAATCAAGGGGCCTCTGGAGCAAAGCAGCCCTACGTTCGTACTCTGGCTTCACTCTTAGATTTATGACCTTGGATAGGCCATTTGCCTTCTGTTGGTCTCAGGTTTGTAGGCTGTGAACAACGGGCTGGGGAAACAAGCTAAGCAGAACAGAAAGGAACCTAGCTGAGCCTAGGGCTTCCATCTGGGTAAAAGGGGACCACAGCCGCAGGTGTAAAGTCAGGCTGACGTGTGTGAGGCTCAAAAAGGAGTGTGCACTGGAGATACGGTTGAGTGGCAGAGAGAGCATTTGTGAGGCTCTGGGTTCCGTTCCCAGTAGTGAAGAAATAAAATGCCAGTTAACATGTTGCACAGTGATGCTGGCAAACCGGTGGGAGAGGAAGAGCTGCAATCTCCTGAGAGAAGGATATTGGATGCCAGGATTGTACGATTGACTGAAGGAAGAGGTGGGGTGTGGGAGAGAGGGTGGCTTTATGAGCGTCCCTTTTCTGAAGTCTGAGTCTGTGAGATACTGAAAGAGGAATAAAGTACTAATGCAGTTGGGCAGGGAGGAAGGAAAACTACATAGAGCATTATGGCCTAAAGCAAGACTCAGACATGAATGTTCATAGCAACTTTATCCATAAAATCTCCAAACTGTATATGATTCCAGTGTCCATCAACAGAAGGAAGCAAGTAGAAGCTGTATTCTGTTGGTGCAATAAAATGCTAATCTACAACAAGAATGCTGATTATCACTATCAAGAAAGGTGTGGCAGAGTTTTCCAAGCATAACACTGATGGAAATAGTAAAGACACATAGGAAATAAATGATGTCAGTTTCATGAAGTTCTAGTGCAGGGAAATGTCCATAGTGATAATGTAACTAAAGAGCAGTTGTCTGTGGTCCTAGGGAGGATCGAATTAGATGGGAATGGGTACAGGGACACATTCATGTTGATGGAGATGGTCACTATCTTCATGGGTGTATGAAGTACACGTTTGTCAAAACTCAAGCCCTTGATGTTTAACTGAATACAAATGATGTCTCAATATATTAAAATCTAAGTTGGAAGGTAGCAGAATTCTATTCAAAACTTGGCTTCTCAGCACACTGGCTTCCTGTCAAATCTTCATGTTTGTTGTTAGTTTCATTAAAACAAAAACACACTCTCAAGTACTTCCAGGTCTTGGCATACAGATAGAACTGTCCAGAGGCCCAAGGGCAGCCTTCCACTGGAGAAGTAAGGTAGTAGCTGTTGTAAACACACACTGGGTGTGGTTATGTGTTGTCATGAGACCCCGGAGAGATGCTGATAATAGCCTCTGCTTTTATTTCTAGCTCAAATATCAACTACCACCAGCACTTACTCTATAGACCTGCTACAAGATTCTGCCCATTGATACAAAACACTTACCAGATGGCAGATATTCTAGAAGTTATGGTATCCAAGTTGATTTTGGAGACAGAAATCCTTAATGGGCAATAAAAAGAAGGATGAGGAGGAAAAAAAGAAAAGAGAAAAGAAGAATCAGGAGAGGGGAGGGGAGGGGAAGAGAAGGGAAAAGAAGTAAAGAAGAAAATAGGGAAGGGATGAACTAAGCATGATGCCTGAAAACATAAAAGACAAAAATTTTACAACTGGAAGCCAATAGTATCTACGCTTGGCACAGACCTCAACTAAAAGGCGAAGTTCATTTGGAAACAAGCGACATACACATCCACACACATGTTCACATATCTGCAAGCAGTTTAAGCCTGACCTTTCCTGGATAGAGATGGAAGAGTGGATGGGGAGGAGTAGATGGGTGTTGGAGGAGAGAATGGGAGAAGAGGGAGGGGAAGCTGTGGTCAGTATGCAAAATAAATGAAAAATGTTAATAAAATAAAATTAAAATACATATCTAACTCAGTCTGGCAGCATCAGTGTATTGGCCATCTTGCATCTCCAAGTCAAGTTTTATGCAGTCTTTGATGCACTCAACACGGGGGAGATCCAGGTGGGATGGTTCCCACCCTAATTACTGCTGCTTCATAAAAAGACCCATTCTACCGCAGGCTGTTGTGTGTTTCAGACTATCGCGTCTTCCTGAGTGCCCTATGAAGGCTGAGCTCTATAGTGTCTGACCCAGTGAAAGTTTCTAGCCACTGTGGTTGGTGAACTATTAGTCAAATACTAAATCTCATAAAGTGGATTGAGGATTGAGCTCATTATCAGAACTTCAAAATAATGCGAGTTTTAATCCACATGGTTGGGAAGTGGAAAGGGCATTGGATCACCTCCCAAATCCCTTTTTGCTCAATGAACGCTCCATGGGTTGAGGGGCTGTACAGCCCCTACAGAGAAGACTAAGATTGGCTTTGCTATGAGGCTGTTTTTGTGCCTGGCTATAGTCTCACACATTTTAAAGGGGTCATTGTGCCCAGGCCCAGGTGCATATCACAGTGTGACATCCTAACACTGTGGTGGCAGGCTACAGCAGCGAGAGCAAAGGGCCTTTCTGGCTACAGGATGATTTCAGTTTCTGTTTCTTTTGAAGGCATCCACCCCCATGTTCATCTGCCCCATGGCAATCTGTGATGGCAAGCAGGCTGAAGTACAGAACTTGAGTTGGGGCTGGTAACCGATATCCAACAAGGAAGTCAGCGTGGGAGAGAACGTGACATACTGATGCCATAACAATAAAGATCGCTGGCCTCTCTCCGCTTGGGTTTCAGGAGTTAACATCAGCAAGCAGGAGAATGCCCTCTTTCTTTTCCACCTTCTGCCTGACTTCCTTAAACAAAGGAACACATGCATACACCAGTAGAAAAAAGAGGATACCCATGCCTTCAGCATGCTTTTCTGTCTTAAGTAAACAATGCATGTACAAGGCGCTTTTATATAGCTCTTCTGAGCACATGGCTCTGTCTTAAGACTCTGTTGCTAAAGCTTGCCTTTCTTGGCCAGCACACAGCCCTAGCATGTTGTAGATATGTCTAGTTAACATTTTTCATGAATCCTCAAAATGGCCAGTTGCCTTTTCTTTCTGTGAACATCCAATCTCTTAAAACTTGAACACAGAGTGGTTTCATAACACACATAATTTAATTTATCTCCAAAATTTGCTCTCATAGACTAGACAGAGAATCTGGCTGGAGAACGGGAGTGGCCTGTGGAGAATTGGAGAATTGGCATAGCAAAACTTGATTTTAGGAGCCCATAATGATTTGTTCTAGCTAACTGGCATTGTCTTTAAGTAACTAATTGTCCTTACTTTTCTCAAAGAATCCTTAAAAGGCCCAGGAAAGCTGTAGAGGTTGAGATCCCTTCCAATCACTTTGTGGCCAACGAAAGAGATTCCATGGAATTCTAACCTCAGGAGACTGAGTTGATGCTTAGCAAGAATCACTGAGTTATTTACCATCCAACAAGGGCAGGACAGTAGTCAACATTCACAGAGGCTACTTCATGAGACAACACAGGGGAGTTTTACCCTGAACTGGATGGATGACAGGGCTACCTTCTGAATTGTAAGGTGAAAATTTGAAACTCTCCTTATGAAAGGGTTTGTTTCTACTAAACCTAAGACACAGACCTCTGTTGCTACTGGCTTGGCACCGGTAAATATATATTTATGTGCCCTACTAACAAACCATGGTCGCAGGTCTCCAAGAAGTTAGTAATCCTATTTTGGGGAAGATAATCCCTGACTGAGACATCAAAAAGAAAAGACAAATTATCAACAAATAACTCACCCTGAAGTATTTCAAACACACCATAAAATGAGTTGTGAAGAGTTTTATAGACTTGTTGGCCTGATAAAATCCTGCCTTATATGTTGAAGAGTTCAAATGCTCCATAAAAATAAAAGACCGTGCCAAATGCATAAATTAATAGCTCTCAGCTCAGCTAGCATCTGTTCATGGTGCATTTTTTTTTCAATTTCACTGGCCTGGATTTCACACCTTTGCTTTAGAGACTCCCAGAATCATCAGGGGTAGCTGGTTAAGTCATCAACAATTGACTTGTACCAAGCCCAGTTACTGTATAACTGGTTTCTCTGAGCAAAACAGTCTCCACCTTCATCAGGCTAGCTACCTGCAAGAGAGTCACAAGCTGGCCTGTTGACAATTGATGCCTCCAAGAAGGAAGGGATAGAGAGAGTCATTGGACCCTCACCTGGGATTTCAGGCATTTGTACACCATCTGACCTAACACCAGGTGTCCTCAGGGTCTTTGGAGGTGTTGAAGTATATAAACTGGGGAAGGTTGGATAGAGTTATGGCCTCCTCCTACGTGACTATGTGAGGAGGGAAGACTTGAAAACATGGAAGTTTGGGGTCATCCATACTTCTGTAAGCAACCCTTCACTCACAGTCTGTCAGGAAGAAATGACTAAAGGAACATCATCATGTTCTGACTCCATTTTGTGTTTGCTTAGACAGTTCTCAGCCCTCTGCCTTCCTCCCACCAATGGTCACATCTGTCTTAGCAACACACCTGAGATTTCCATAGTCTTTTCCACGGTCCAGATGTAACCAAAACAATTGGCAAGTTGTGTCTAAAATAAGAATTATTCTCAGACAGGAACGAACATTTCTAGGTTACTCTGACCCTCATATAACTTTGATATAGATTGTGGTCTTTGTGGGTTCTGCCTTTTAAAACTCTGTATCCTCAACTAGGGCACCAAGACACATTTGGAGGCACAAACTCACTCTTGGTTTGGCCATCAATAAAAGAGACTTTAAAACTTTTAATTTGCTTAAATGGTTGTCAATAACAATATCACATGGACCATTACAAGTGAAAATAATCTCAGTTGTATGCCTATCAAGAAAAACAATAGGTAAAACTTAGTGGGGAAGATCTTACTAAGAAGGCAGGATACTGTTGGGAGTGGTGGTGTGCAGCTGTAATCCCTGCACTCAAGAGATACAAAGAAGCACAATGGTGTAAGTTTGAGGCCAGCCTGGTATGTTTGATGAGTTCTAGGACATTTATGACTAAATAGGAAGACTCTGTCTCAAAGGTAAGGTGGGAGTGGGGTAAACAGAATGCTCAGGCATGGTGGTGTCCACCTGCAATTATAGAAGGTTTATTAAGGAGGATAGTGAGTTCTAAAACAGCCTTGGGTACACAGCAGGACTGAGAAATTAAGAAGAAGAAAGGGCAGAACACAATGGTGATGCATGTTGGTGGCACTTGACCTTATCATCTCAAATTCATAATTCCTATGTATATCGATTGACTCAGTGCTTTCCCATTGCAAGTGCTGTGGGTCTTTGCCAGGACAAAGGCCATGACTGGTCTTCAAACTGCTATGCCTGGGCTCATGGAGACTAGAAGGACTCTGGAGTCAACAACCCTTTGGAACAACCTTAAACTCACAGAAGAAGGAAACTGACAAATACCCCAATTCCCATACTCTGGATGCCCCTATGGGAAGCCCCAGTTGCCCCAAAGTATGGTAAACAGTACACGCCTTTAATCCCAGTGCCTGGGAGGCAGAGACAAAAAGATCTCTGCAG
>LOEQ01001063.1:209529-224918 GCA_001685075.1 Bramus lutescens
ATGGCACTGGGATTTGTCTCTACTGCATGTACCGGCTTTTTGGGATCCTAGTCTATTTGGATGCTCACCTTCCTAGACCTGGATGGAGGGGGGAGGGCCTTGGACTTCCCAAGGTGCAGGGTACCCTGCCCTCTCTTAGGACTGGAGAGGGAAGGGAGAGGGTGAGTGGGGGAGCAGGAGGGAAGTGGGAGGAGGGGAGGAAGTGGAAATCTTGATTCCTATTATTATAAAGTAATAAAGAAATTATCAGAGAGGGAAAAAAAGCACTGGCTACTTATGCAGAGGACAGGAGTTTGCTTCTCAGCACCCATATGGAAGCTAGTAATTTCTGTAACTTTAGTTTCAGGGGCTCCAACCCCCTCTTCTGGTCTTTGCGGACACTGAACTGTGTAGCTGCTACACAGACATACATACAGGCAAAATACCCATACACATAAAATAAAAATAATTAGATTCAAGAAGAAAAAAATACTAAATGATATACATTAGACAAAAAAAATTCCAGCAAGAAGGTGGGGAATACACAAAAGAGGAGTGGACAAACATGAGGAAAATATGGGTAGGTCAAGCCAAGCATTACAAAAGGCAATGTGTTTTAAAATATCCAGTTTAGGGATAGCAGGATAGCTATAAGCACAAAGTTCAAGGTAGTGGCTATCCTTCTTCAGGAATGGAAGGAAGCTGTATCAGAACAGGATCCACAGGACTTCTGAAAGATCCACAGAACTCTATCTAATTCTTAAGCTAGGTGGTAACAGTAGGGTCTCATCCATCTATCATTCTTATTGTGAAAATTATCTTGTACTTATTTAATTTTAAAACCTAAAACTTAGGCTATTGTCAATGGACTCTTGAAAGGCATTTCTTTTAACCAGATGCAGAGATCTAAATTGCCTTTTTCATGGACTTCTGGGCAATGAGTGCATCACTGTCATAAACAAAACTCAAGTTCTCCAATTCCCAGGATGCATGGCACCCCACAGCAGATAAAAATGGCTGTGATATATTTGTGACATGCTAGAAGGCCAATTAAAATCCCAAGTGTTTACACTGTAGAGTATTTTTAGCACCTGAAGCTTTATTATTTCTGAGTTAAAATACTTGGGATTCCCTGTTCAGGTTTCTCAACACCCTGGGGTTGCAGATTGTGCCTTAAAACTTCTAACAGAATCATCTCCCTAAAATAATGAACCTGAGAATGAGATGCAAATTTGGCATGTGGCAGCTGACACTGTATGAGCTGATCAATAGAATGCAGGGGGCTGAACACCTATCACACTCGTGAAAGCTGTGTATAGAACTTTATCACACACTCAAAGGTTGAGGCATATTTGCCCTGCTGTGGAAGGCCAATTAAAATTAAAAGTGCTGAGTCAGCCCAGCTCTTTCACACAAGGACAAAGAAAATCTCCCGGATCTGAATGTGTGAGTCTTTGAGAGCAATGTAGTGAACCACCAGCCATGTACTATGGCCCTGCTCAACAGAGTCTGAAATAACCTTTTCTAGTACATGGCACAGCGAAAAACAATACCACACACACACACACACACACACACACACACACACACCTCTGCTTCTGTTGAGAACAGTGTTGCATTCAACATCCCAAAATCCTGCCAAGTACATTTCAACATGATGTGTGATTCCCCTTTGTATGCTGTGAAGATGCTTTATTACCATTAGTTAATAAAGCTGATCTGGCCTATGGCAGGGCAGAACAAAGGCAGGCAGGAAATCCGAACAGAGATGTATAGAGAGAGTAGGCAGAGTCAAGGAGATGCCATGTAGCTGCCAAAGGAGAAAGACACTGGAAAACTTAGACGCTGGGTAGACCACAGGCTCATGGTGATACATAGATTAATAGAAATGGGTTAATTTAAGATGTTAGAGCTAGCTAGAAATATGCCTAAGCCATCAGCCAAACAGTGTTGTAATTAATATAGTTTCTATGTGATTATTTGGGTCCAGGCAGCTGGGAATGAGAAAGCAGTTTCCGTCTACATCAGCAAAATTTGGTCCAGTCTTTTCAATACAAATATTCTCATCTAGTGGTTGGGTGAGAAAGGATTATGATGTGTGGTTAAAGAAACAAAAACAAAACAAAAAATCACTATAGTTTTGATTCTGTCCAAGCAGAACCCTGGTATGTGGAGGTGTGCCTTACATGGAGTGAGACCATTGCAGTTTCAACTGTGCTGTAGGCCTTTCCATACGTCATTGTTCTTAGAGGGGCTGTGTGTGGATGCTTTGTATGAAAACAAAGGCTCAGAATGGCAACTGTCCCACATCTGAGATTTTCCAGCCTTGCCTGTTGGATTACAAAGTTTGCCCAGCTAACTTGCATGCTGTAGAGTGGCGCTCACAGAGCATCCACACAGTGTTCGAAGAGTTTCACGTTTACATTGCTAAATGGAGTTGTCACTTGCTTGCTCAAAACTTTCATGTCACACAGGCATCTGCAATCCTGTCGTACAGATGGGAACACTGAGTTTCAGGCAAGGGCTAGTGCATTTTAGGTTATCATCTGAAAAGCTCACTAAATGTTTCTGAATGATCACACATTTGAGAAGTGCTGATTTGGCTCAGCTTGTCCACATATCTGAATCTAAAGGCACTGCACCTTCGGCTTTAGCTATGTGGTCCTAGCTGACACCTATTACAAGGGTATCTCTTATTAGCTGTTGCTGCATTGTGGAAACAATGCACGCCCTTCCGCCTCCATCACTCTGATGTTGCTGCATTCAAAGAGTGGTATGAATAAATGAAGACCCGCTCTTTCACTGTATGTTGCTTAGTTTTTTTGTCAACTTGACACAAGCTAAGATAAGGAACCTAAATTAAGAAACTGCCCCCCCATCCTGGCCCGTGGAGCACTTTCTTGATTGATAATTGATATAGAAAGATCCAGATCACTGTGTGTCACGCCACCATTGGGCAGGTAGTCCTGGGTTATCTAAGTAGGCTGAGCAAGTGAGAAGGAGCAAGTCAATGAGCAGGGTTCCTCTGTGACCTGTGTGACAGCTCCTGCCCCTAGGCTCCTGCTTTGAGATCCCACCATGACTTCCCTCCACCATGTACAGTGACGTGAAAGAGCAGTGGATTCTTTCCTCACCCAAGTTACTTTTGACCATGGTGTTTATCACAGTGATCGAGAGCCAACTAAAGCACATGGTCCAGGTGAGATAGTTTAAGTGGTTGTCCGCTGGTAAGCACATCTTCAAGAAAATCTCCATAGAGCCCTATAGCATCTGTTTCACCCCTCGACTGGCCAGCAAGCGAGTCCGCTCTTTTCCCATCTCGTTGTCACAGCATCAGAGGCAGCGAAGGTGGAGCCGACTCAAACAGACCCATCTACTCCCCAGTCTCCAGACAGAGCCATCCGAAGGCTGGCAGCCTTGCATCAGCCACGGTGAACAGATCTATGCCATGGGAATTGGAAAAGCCTACAAACGGAGGCATTTTCTTGCAGAGAGCTGGTTGTTAAACATTTATCAACACACCGCTGCTCCTCCTTGTAGCCTTCCTGACCTAAGCAGTTTAATTTGTTTAATGGAAGAGATGCATCAGTACTCTACATCAAGAAAAATCAATCTCTCTCCAGCAAGGCATTAAAGGAAATAATGTAGCCTGTCCAATCCTATTACTAGAATGTCCTCCTACCAAAAGAATGAACAAAATCAGCTTCATGCAAACAGTTTCTCGGGGTAGTTTGGGGACCAAGTGTTCAACTTCAAGACAACCTCGTGCCTAATGCATTTCCATTGATATTCACTTCTGGAACTTAGCAATTTGCAGAATGCAACTTGAAATGATGTAAGTTGTGCCCCCGGAGAACTTACGATAAGGGTCCATTATGAAGGTACCAGCTCCAGCTTTCCAGCACCCATCACAGACGGTTCGTGCCTGCCATGCACCCCATTTGAGAGAAGCAAGGCCCAGAGAGAAGAAAGTCATGGCAAGAATGACAAGCAACCAAAGGAGTGGGCACTCGTGGGATTTCCAGTCACGTTCAGCTGAATTTCCAGGAGACCTAAGAGATTGTCTTATTAGCTTCAGCTCTTTGCCGCCACTGTATCCACATGCTTTGTAATGTCTTCCACTAAAGAGCTACCATTTTCCTGCCTCCTTGACTTCAACATTACCCCTGGGATTTATTTCAACTGTTAGAAGGAGGTGAAAGTAACCTTTGGCGACCTCACCTATGTTCCCCTTCTCATGCTGTATTTCTGCATCACTAGGAAAAGGACAGGCTTAGGTAGCCCACTGGCCTAAGTTAAGACAGATGATGCAGACCAGAGACCCAGCCGCTTCAGCCTGAAGTTGAACTACCCTAGCCAACCTGAATGCACAAAGGAAGTAGTCCAATTACCAGGCCTCAGTTACTCCAGACCAGCCGAACCTGAGTACACCCTGGACAGCTGAGTGTGATCAGCTGAGACCTTCAGGACCACCCCCAGCCTGTGTACAAATTGCTATTTCGTGTCACCAGGCTTTTTACTTGCTTTAAGAAAATGCAGTATGTCTGTAACGATAGCTAAGCACATTAAACATTAACAAAAAATTACATTCCCATGTCTCAAAGAACAGCCTTTAAAAAGTTGAAGTTATCTTAAGCCATAAAACCTTGGAAGGTATTCGTTTTGTAAGTTTCAAAGTTTGTTCTAGTTCCTAGGATACAGTTGGTGCTCAATACATGTTTCTGCCTGTCTATCGGGAAGGCTGCTTTCATAAAAGTGTTCTTTTGTAAAATGGAGAGTTTCCTGTTATTGAAAATAAAGTAGCATCAGTTGCATTTTCCTTTTGCAATATAGCAAAAATGCATTTTCACTAAATGGATAGCTTAATCAGGGCTCATTTGCATGAAAATGGCAATAAGAAAGGTGATTCGATCTGGTTTGCTGCCTTAAAATTTAAATATCCAAAAGTAGATTAGGATTGGACCACTCACATTGCCAGAGCTCAGAGCCCTGTAGCCTTTACCATCACTAAGACTGGAGGCCTCGAACTTGTGACCACAACTCATGAAGCCCAGTTCTATTTTCTCCAGGAATGAAGGCTTGCTGCTAATTTAGTGTTTCCAGCTACTCTGTTGGATGTAAGTGGTATGAATGAGAATCAACTCCCTCTCTTTCACAGAACATGTGAACTGATTTTGACTTCTTGCCTTTGGAAGACTAAAAGCCACAAACAAGAATTATCCACAAGAACAAAGATTGATAACTTACAGTAACACAAGGAAAGCCTCACAAAGCTCTGTATGCCAACTCAAAAACCTACGCTTACAGCATAGACGGGACACATGTTGTTAACTCAGTGTTATTGACTTCCTAGCTGTGAAAAGCCCTTGGCTAAGCTCCCTACCTGGTGACCAGAACCTGCTTGCTCCTGTGAAGGATGAAGCACCTGCACTGGTACTGCTAGGTGATGGAGAAGCCAGCACCACCAGAATACCAGCTGGAATTGAACACCAGCAGGGACACAAGGAGGAAGAGGGGCAGAAGTCTGCTATTCCACTGTGTGATGCCGAGACAGGTATTTTATCCATTCAGAGTTCATTAATGCACTCATGCATGCACTCAGTGTCTTAGGACTTGCCAGGTATCCCAGAGGTCTCTGTGCTCCACCAGATCTGAGAAAATCTGATGCTTGTGTTCCAACCACTTTAACCAAAAGGCTAAACTAAACCGTCAGTCAGACTGCCATACTAGCGCATCAGCTGCTTTGAACATTGCAGACACCTTGAGGAAAGCACATGGCAAACACAGCTGCTTGCTGCTAGTGTACAGTGCTGGAAGGCACTCTGCCAACTATGACTGATTTGAATGGCTTGCACTGTACTTTTTTTTTGCCATTCAAATTGCAGTGAATTCTGCAGGATTCTGCAGCCATTTACCCAAACTATTGGAACAACAATTTCTTATGCCCAGCACAAGACCTATGACTGGTGTGTATAAAGCCTTCCATTTGCATGAGCAATGATGGCAGGAGGTTCTGCTTTGCTTGGTGGAAAAGAAAACCTTGCCACTCTGCCACCCTTCTGACTATGTAAGCATGCTGTTTGGTTCACTTTTCAAACCCTCCAGTGCTTCGCCTGGTGGCCAACATCAGGCCAACCAATCAAAAGAGTTCTTGTAAATGGCTTTTTCTTGCCTAGCTTTGATCATCGTCCTTAGTAGAACAGGCTGATCTGGTGGGCAGCAGCAGAAGTAGCAGAGTGAAAGAGGCAAACACAGTGGCAGTGGCTGCCACCCTAGTAGTGGCAATGAGAAAGTGGCTAGGACCAAAATGATAAGGGGTAGAGGTGGCAAAGATGAAGGATAGTAGAAATAGAGAAACAGAAAGACAGGCTAAAGAATAGAAGCGGAATGAGCATAGAAGGCTATGGAGAGCCAGAGAAGTGCAGGTGCGTGCCCTGGTCACCGGAGGAGTTTAAGGAATGCACCAAAGTTTAAGGGCCAAGGTCTCAGACACTGAGACATATAAAACATGCCACTGTCAAGCAGGAGACCCCAGCACTTACTGTCTATCTGAGGTATGCAGCATCAGAAGGCACCATCCACTGTTACTTGTTGTGGCTTAGAGTAAGATTAATGAAAACTCAGAGTGAATTATTGGGGTTCAACCTGAAGATCCGAAAAGCAAAACAGCCAGTCACTGGCTCTTACCTCGATCGCAGTATGAAAAGACAAACTTGCCTCTAACAATCTCAGAATGAGACTGAGACTGGGAGCTGTCTCCTTCCAGTTTATAATCCTCTCTAGGGCTGGGATTAAAGGTGTGCACCACTGGGGTTAAAGACATGCACCGCCTGGTTTCAATGGCAAACTAGTGTGGCTACTGGGATTAAACGTGTGTGTTGCCACTTCCTGGTCCGTACGGCTGACCAGTGGGGCTGTTTTACTCTCTGATCTTCAGGTGAATTTTATGAAAATATGAATGAAATCCCACTACAGTGGCTCTTACCAATACTTCCTGCTATTGGAAACTGAGAATTATAATATTGGACCGGGACCAGAACTGCTGCTGGCTAGAACCCAGAGTGATCAACCTCAACCTGAGTTTCTAGAACCTAAATCTTTGGTATCTAAAGCCTTGCAAGAGCAGGCCCTTAGTTCTCAGAGTTTTGAGCACTGATCCTCTGAGTCTGCTGGCCCAAGGATTACCAGCTTCTCCTCACCTACCCATGATCTCTGTCCAGGCATATATATCCAAAGGACCTCAGTCAACTGACTGATCATGGTTGAGCTATACATGTCTGAGCATCCACAGGGCAGAGGGGTAGGTTGTCAAGAGACTAAAGCAACAGGCCAGGTATACTGTTTACTGAAACTATACGTGGGATACATGGAAAAGCTGGGGGTGAGCTACTAAACCAGGAACCCACATTCTTCCACAGTGCTCCCTTACTGCGGTGCTCACCACAGAAAGAGGATTCCAAGTACTAGCACACACAGGCCGTGACATCGACGTTGCTGGTTTAGATTGCATTTGTGCATTTCCAGGAACGGATGACCCCAGGTATGCAGGAAGCAGGTTCTTTCTGCAGGTAATGTGGGCTTACCTAGTTTACAGTGTACAGGGAGATACTGTCTTCTTTTGGATGTTCTATTCCCTGGCCTGCCTGACTGCTTTCCTTGAACCTTTGGCTTGGGGGCGGGGAGCATCCTGGATGCTGATAAACTAGTTGATGCCAACACTTCCTTGAAGGTGATGCAACCACACCAAGCTCCATGGTGAAAACCTGTTTTTTTCTGGTGCCATCCTTCAGGCAACGCAGTCTGTCTTCATCCTGTTTTCCCTTCCAGTGTTTTACACGTGATGTCTTTACTTCCAACTTAACATAATTTAATTTATGATGATGACAGTATGTAACAGCTGCCTTCAAGTCCTGAGTATTAACCAGCTGGCTCTCACTGTCTGCTCCATGTCTGCTCCAGCAGTGAAACTCATGTTCAACAACTAGGTCATGGGGAGTTGGTTTCTAAAGCGCCTAAGAGGTAGGGCCAGGCTGTGAACTCAAAACAGAAGCAAGGCCAGCAAGTAAACCCACAGCCTCCTAACACTCAAGGTGGTGCCTGAAAGCTATTAGGGGCTGAGGCCCAACAAGCATTAGCTAGGAATGAGCCTTGGCTTGCCTTCAAGAGACCGTGTCTCCAGAGGGTGTCCTTTTCAGCTCTTGAAGCAAGCAACCTCCAAGCTGAGAAAGCTGAGCTTATTTCTAGGTCGTGTTAGAATGTTCTATCTTCTGTCCCCGGAACTTTTCTTTCAGGAATACGGTGAAGGATGAAGTAAGAGCAAAACTACATAATTCTCTGGGGATGCTATCTGGATGGCAGTGTCTTGAAGTGAGAGCTAATTAAAAATCAATACTTAAACCAGCATTACCCATCAGTCAATTACACACTAGTTTAAAAACCTGGGTCGCCTAGCTTTCCTCTTTCAGGGATAAATGCTCCTGTTGCTTTGGTGTGGAGATCGGATTGCTGGGGCTCTGTGTCAGGCCGTCAACTCGTTGGGTATCTGCTTGTAGCTGTGTAAGAGACCAAGACAGAGTCTATTCTGAAAACTGAGCCATTGTGAATTTCCTCCTTTACCCTAGATCCCTTCCCCTGTGTGGCCAGCCAGGAGGAAAAATGGAGAGATCTTGAGATTCGACATGCTTTCAGGGATAGTCTGGGAAGCCGGGAGGCCAGAGCTGGCTGAGAGGCATTCCACTCAGAAAGGAGTGTTTGAAACACTCTCTCTTATGCCACAGGGGCCTGCCCAGTCCAAGGTACCTGTGGTGGTCATAGAGAGTCTGAGGGAAAATTCTCTCTAAATCTGCAGTAGGACCTGGACTGCACTGGGCTTGCCTGGCTGCCTTGCTCTCACTTTATATTGATTTTGATAGAAGTATGGCAGGGACACTGGATGGTTTGGAGGGGGAAAGCTGGGTGACTGCTGAAGGACATCCCATTGCCTTTGAAGGGACAAGAGAGAGCCTTTTTCTCCCGGCCATGCTTCTTCGGTCTTGCTCCCACGCCCAGAGACTCCCTAGTGATCTTTCCTCTCCTCAGGATACCCCCCTGTGCTGTGCTTCCTGCCTCCTCCCCTCCCTCCTCCTCTCAGTCCTCCCACACAACTTTGCTTCTGTTGGAACAACATTATTCAGCACACACACGTGGCTCTTCATTGAACCTTTTTTTCCATTTTCTGCTCTAAGCAGAGATAATTATGCATGTCAAGTTCACATGCAGAGGTAAATATTGTAATTTGGCTTCAGAGGTATTACACATAATGGGGTTTTTGTTGCCTCAGCCTCACCAGCTAAACAGGGAACACTGTATATTCTCCTGGAGGGGGCTTGAAATATTCTAGAGGACACATAAATAAGGTTTTCAATTTAGAAAAAAAAATCACTCTGAGTCCTGCTTCTAGCATCCCTCCTCATTTGAATAGCAGCATTATTTGTGACATCCGGTGGCAGGCAAACGCATCCTGTGAGTCATGCTCCAGCAAGACACATGGTCCAACACCATTATGAGGCAACAAGCAACCCCACCATCAAATGCAAAATGCTCTATTTGCAGATTAAAAAGGGAGCTTTCTCCAGAGGCTTCTAAATCAGCAGGCTTATCAACTGGTTATTATCAATTAGCATTTATGCTAGAAAAACACAAGGATTGATTTACATAAAAGCACAAATTCTCACCTTGCTCCAGAAGGAGACCAAGGTCACAAGCCTCTGACTTATTTCCCAGACAGGAGGACAATGATCAGTGACAAGTTAGTGTGGCTGCTTAATGCTACACCACTACATGGCCAGGGACACAGACAGACAAACCTGAAATTCTGGGCTGGTTCAGAATTCGTGAGCACCTACTTAATGGGTTTTGTTTGCTTCATTGTGCGCTATTAGCTAGGGTTTAGCTCCAGGATCAGGAGGATAAATCATGTTTCTCTCAGGCTCTGAATGTAGCATAGAAAATCCAACACTATTATTCTAAAAGTGTCCTTGAACCCCAGGACTAAGAATAACTTAAAAATTGACTTCTGTTCCTTCCCTCCATATCTGCTAAAAAAACTTAGGTGAGAACAACCAACTGACCTGGTTATATAGGTGAATTTTATGGGTGCCATGAGCTATGCACATACAAGAGTATGTGCCCGTGAGTGATTCAAAGTGAGGGATACACTTAACATCCTCTTTTCACCACTGAAGGCCAGCTGGCCCTTGCCCAACAGTCAATGGTCCCAGTGAAGGCCAGCATCTCTTCATCCTCCCTCCTCCACTCACTTACAGAAAGCCTCTGCCTCTGTCTCCAAAGTCCTGTCCTGGTTTAACCTTCCAGATGCCAACCCCCAGGACCTGGCTTTAGAGTAAACAGGAAGCATTTGCATTGGAGTTCAGGAACTGTTGTGATTAAAAGGAGGAAAAAAAATAGGTTATCTGGGAAGGGAAATTAAAGTTCATTAAACATGTTTTATTTAGTACCTGCCAAAGGCAGTGCATGGAAGGGAATACAGACTTTAATAAATCTCCCGGCTCAGGGGGTTTACGATCCCAGACAGTAAAGAAATTTGCAACAAGTAGATGGAAGGTAGACCATGGGAAGGGGATCAGATACCCTAAGCTGTCTCAGCTTACGGAGGGTTCTCACAGTGGGACTGGTAAAGACTCCAGAGTGGCAGGGATTGAGGGAGAGCACCAGTCATAAGTGGCTTCTCCACATCCAAAGCCATCCAATAGGCTCTGCTTCTGCTAACCCACTGAAAGCTCTATGTCATGAAGAGGGTGCCATCTTTATTTTCACCCCATAGATGACCAAGGAAAGTTTAAAAAAATTCCTTTATAATCTGCCAGAAAATCATGATTTACTAGATTTTTTTTCTCTTCACTTCTCTTCCTGTGGTCCCTAATGACACACCCAAGTCTTGTTTTTACAATCCAGTTCTGTAAATAGGTGTAAGATATCACATATATCAAAGACAGGACATTACAGGGATCAAAGAAGGCCCAGGGCTTGGACTCTACCAAGGAGAAACCCGATTCCAGCCATCAGGATAAATCTGGATAGAGGAGGATGACAGTAGAATGTACTGGGGGCTGTGAGGAGCGAAGGGCAGTTTGACTTCGAGAGATTCCAAATCATCACTAGGGATGTGTTCAGCTTTCTGCTCCTGAAGCAAAAGATCTGAGATGATTAACTTGCAAAAGGGACAGGTTCATTTTGGCTCACAGATGCTGGTCTATGCTAAATTGGTCCTACTGCTTGGGTCTGTGCTAAAGTGACCCACTACTGGACACATTTCAATCTTTGGAGAGAACATTTTAGAGCTCAGCGAGAACAAGGCATTAACAAAACTGTACTTTTCTTCTGATCAAGGAAGAAAAATTGCTTTGGGAAAATACAGTGAGGATAAAAAGAAAATTAGAATCATTCATAATCATACCACCCCAAAATATTATATTCAGCATATTTCATTCCAATCTCTTTTATCTACAAAGGAAAGCTTTAAAACTAGGGGTAGAATTCAATTGTTTGTGTAAGTTTGTATCAACACTGTATTGTGAACACTTTGCGTTGTCACTAAAAACTGTTTGAAATAAACATTTTCAAGTCTGTACTTGCTAGAATTCACCCACCCCTGCTACTATTGGCTTTTAGCCAAGTTTTGCAGTTAAAACAGTGATACAATACCTACTGTTGCATATTTTTGCCTTCAGCTCACACACTGAATCTGCCATCTGTGTAAGTGGTTCGGCCTTTGGAAAAAGCTTCAAGGTTTCTAATCACACCGTAATCATTCTTGTTATTTGGACACTGCTGCTGTTGGCAAAGGCAAGCTTTTCAAGCCACGGACTCGAAGGCCCCGCCTGTGGCCACCATCTGAGCAGGACAGAAGCTGCCTCCTGGCCTTGTTACTGTCTTGTTAGGTCAATACAAAACTCACAGGCTTTGTACAACGTATCATTCCCCCACAACTCCCTAAAGCTCCAACCCCCAACCTCCCCAACCCTTTCTCCTGCACTGCCTATTGCTGAGACCATGCCCAGCCCTTTCTCTACAGGACAGCTTGACCTTTGCAGCAGTAATCCCCATTCTTGACAAACAATAGATGTAATAAACAGCCCAATGCAATTTGAGGTATAAGCACGGATATTGTTTTGTAAAACCCAAAACACATTCTCAAGATAGCCTGAATTTTGTTACCCCAGAATTGCAATCCTGATAAGTCACAATTACATGTAATTCTCCTTTGTTCTCCATAGGTTGACTTTTTTTTTAATCTTAGCCAGTGGAAGATTTCATTTTCTTGTTCCAACCTGAACACATAACACCACTTACTTCTTGAAATGGCTTTTCAGGAAAAATTCTTCAGCAATCATCACAAAAGTTTCTATCTACACTTTCCACATGCCTTTCACTTCCCCTAAGAATATGAAGAGATTTCCAACTGCAAACCACATCTCTGATTGCAGAAATGAACTCAAGGTTTTAATCACTCACTCCCAAGTCCCTACACCCTGCGTAGATGCGTGACCAGGTAACATAACTTCACAGTCTCTTACTCCTAACCAGCTGATACCTGCTTCTCCCAGGATCTAAGCAGCGAATGTTTAGGACTTGGTGACTGGGCAACTAATACTTGGAGATAAGCAGTTTTCAATCACGTTCATCCCTCTGGTATCTTTCTAAACTGCTTAGACTATAACTCCTGAATGACATAGCCAGTTATTCATGCAAGTCATTCCATGGGCTACGTGAGCAGCACATTGCTTGCAAGGCTCCATATAAACAGGGCTGTAGGATTTTTCTTGTCTTGGAGCTCTGCTCTCTGCTGTCCCACACACTGAGTCTTCTACATTATGCTGGTACCCTGGACACCTTTCCCCACTAGAACCTGGTGACACACTTGGGTTCTCTGCTGAAGATGGAAATCACTTCAAGCCCCACAAGAGGAAACAATTTTGAGACTTTCTGTTTATTGTGGAGTGACCATGCGTAAAGGTTAACAAATATAAAAGAGAAAGCTCAGTGTAAGATAAAGGCATGAGGCCGTCTCCCAATACACAGAGCCATTTAATTAGTTACTCAACTATGGCTCCCTGAGGACTGAGAAGCTGATGTAGCTGAAATGCTGTATGGTAATCGGATTCGCACCTCTCTCTCCATCAACTGGGGCAAATCTACCATTTCATAATTACTCTGAATCAAATCAAGGGCGAGGAGAAGGGGTTACCTATGAGAGGCCACCTATTCCATTTTCCCAGGAAACTGTGGGTACATTGGGGATTGTATAAAAGTGGTTCATTGCTATTTTACAGCTTAAAAGTTTGTGTTTCTCAGAAGTCAGACGCAGGGGTAATTTGAGGGAGATGATTTTCTCCAGCTTATGGAATGCCTTGGGAACAACACCAAGAGGAGTAAGTGCACTCAGAAACAGTTCCAAGGAGTCCTAGTATCATCCTGGCCTCCTCTTAGGTCTCACTTCCCCAGAGCCTGGTCTCCAACTCCAGAAAAATGCCTCTGAGGAGTGCACAGAAGCTGGCAAGTGTCTCCTCTTCTGCCCTCTAGTGGTTAACGCAGATCAGCATTAAGCTTCTTTGGGTAGAGCCTCAGTGACTGGCAAAGGGTTGTCTGATGCTTGCCCTGATTCAGGTAAGCGGCCTTTCAGCAATGTTATTGCTAATCCTCCAATATCTAGCACCATACCTGGGGCAGAATATAGACTCAATGATTATCTGCCCAATTCCATTTTAAACACCGTATTTGTTGCCTATACATGGATATTAGATAAATGTAAGACAGTTCCTAACAAGGGCAGACAAGTTGGCGGGAGAGGTGCTGGAGACAATCAAACACACAATCATACGCCAGTTTTTATCCCAAGCCATATATGTGAGCTCAGTGATAAAGAATAGTCACTGGTATGCTTCACCAGCAAATCACTGGAATCAATCTCTGCTGGTTCCCTGTCTATTTTCCAAGGCGGTCCTGTCCATCTTCTTAGGGATATCAGACATCTCCCCCCTCCTGCCACTCACGGTATAGACCCAGTCATGAGGTGCTCAGGCTGTCTTTGGCTAAGATGAAGTCACTCTTCTCCTGCCCTCATCAACTCCCATGATCATCTAGGATGTTTCTATTTTGTGCCACATCATGGCCTGACCAGAGTTTCAAGTTGTCCCAGTCGAGGGGCTCACTTAAGTTCTCTCACTTGGTTGGCATTTTAGTTCATTGAATTTCACCATTACCCTAAAAACACGGTGTGCATTCTCCTTGTTTAACAGGGAAAACTGATCTGTATCCTTGTGAAAACCTGCCTGACCCCTACCACCTGCTAGAGCCCTAGACAAGGCCTGAGCACTTTAAAAGTCTCTTTAGCAGGGACATCCCAACTTATGGCTACAAATCAAATGGTTATAAATGGCTCTTGTTAAGACTTTAAATGCAGGCAGTTCAGGAGGCAGTTTAGAAACCCAAAGGTGTCCCCTCCACAGTTGCTTTGAGGGCCCTTACCTCCTCTGCAACACATCCTATGCATGGTTTCCATGAGGAATCCTAGGGAAGAGCCTTTGTGTTTGTGTGCCTCTCCCTTACCAGGGAAGAACGCTTCCTACAGCCCACCAACAGGCCTCACTTACCCGCCCTGCTTAGCATGGAGGCTGGACTCAACTTCCCAAGGATAGAGGGTCTCCTTCTCAATGCACAGAATTGTGTTCTTTTTACAAGGAAGGATGAGGAATGATTTGAAATTATTACTATTAAATGCTGGCAACAATCAAAAGTGACTACAACTAAGGGCACTGATTTCTGTGCATCACAAGAAGGTTGGAGGGAGGCAATGCCGGGACTGGTCAGTTGACCAACTAAACTACAATCTTAGCTCTTTTGTTAATAGGGATACATTCTGAGAAGGGTTTCTTTAGGTGACTGTAGTGCTGTATGAACATTAGACAGTGTACTTACAGAAATCTAGATGGTATAGGTTTACAACAACGTGGACACTTGATGTGATCAAGGAATAGAGTAAATAGCAGGTATTTGAGGCCATTGCCAATGTAATGGGACATATTGCTTTTATTAAGTAGAAGGAGTATACTTACTGTGATGGTTTCTATTGACTGTAAACTTGACAGGTTCTAAAGTCATCAATGGGGATGCCTGCTAGGGAGTGTACTTTAGCTAGTTGAAATGGGAAGCTGGGCAGTGGTGGCACACGCCTTTAATCCCAGCACAAAGGAGGCAGAGGCAGGTGACTTCTAGGCCAGCATGGTCTACAGAGTGAGTTTCAGAACAGGCTTCAAAGCTACAGAGAAACTGTGTCTCAAAAAAAAAAAAGAAAGAAGGAAGGAAAGAAGAAGGAAGGAAGGAAGGAAGGAAGGAAGGAAGGAAGGAAGGAA
>LOEQ01001063.1:240094-255360 GCA_001685075.1 Bramus lutescens
GGGGGACACATCTGCCTTTAAATTGCATTTGTTGGGGACATTTTATCACAGCAGCAGGAAAGTAACTTATACAGTCAAGAAATTTGCTTAAAAAATTAGAAACCCAGGTTTCTGCTCCAAAGCCCCTAGTACTGTCAGGGACATGGGGATTTAGAAATACAGTAAAGAATGTGAAGACATGAATGAAAATAATAAAACAGAAACAAAAAGGATAGTATCAGGATGGAGTTTCTGTGAGTACTGAAAATTTGCCCACATTTACTTTCCAACTGCTTAAAATGCCCTTGACCCCAAAAGATAAGAGTAAGACGGAAGACTGCATTAACATGATACAAGGAAATGAACAGACCAGTTGAAAGTCACGGGCTACATTCATAGTTAAACATTCTGTTGCTAGAACAAAGCAAGTCGCCAAGTCCCTACTCACGCCCTAGACCAAAACACTCTGTAGGCAAACCATTCCCTGGGTGGAATCCCAAGTTATTTCCATAAAGAAAACTGGAACTTAGTTGGATCCTCAGACTTTTGTTTGAGGTAGGAATAAACTACTTCCCTATGCCAGGGGCACAACTTCTGGCAATTAGCCACACCTATTGACAGTAACCTTAAGAGAGCTGGACTCTGATTTACAACTAGGTGGTGTCTCAGTCTGAGGTAGAAGCACAATAACCTTGAAGGAACTAGAAACAAGTCTCAACTCTCTGACCTTTGGTCAATGTAGAAATAGACCTTTTTGGGCCTCCACATAGTACTAATCTCTATGTAGGGGTTCCCCTCCTGATTATATGTGCTCAATATACTACATCATATATTGGCATGCAAATTCTATCATTTAACAGTATACTTGCATTATATATGTGAATGAATATAGACATGAATACAGCAAAAATATGGGTAAAAGTTAAAAAATGGCCATTCATTAACCTATAATGAGATAATAAAGCCCCTATAGGTTACTTCTTCTGAAATTATTGGCCAGAGAGCTCACAGACTCTCAGAGAATTCATGCCATTGCCAATACTCTTGTGTACCCTCCAGAATTTAAGGGGACATTCTTATTGCTGTAGACATCACAATGCTTGTGCCACCAAACATGATGATATGAAGCTGGTACTCATCTGGAATGCATCCCCCCTTTCAATTCTCACAGTGCTGGAAGGTGCTATCCATGCAGCTGGAAGGAGAATGTCATCGTCTGTTACACCTGGCTGTGAACTCTGAGTTACAATAGTAACTGGCCTGGCAAGACATGCTCGCTGGTACAACAGTGGCTCAAACATCAGGAGAGAATGCAACCCCTTTCTGACTTGGCCTAGTTCCAAAGATAAAATCCATAGCTGGCACTATTGCCAGGCTAAGCACCTGTGTCTAGACAGGTCATGGGCCCCAGGGGAGAACCCACCATTGCTATGCTGCTAAGTGGACTTGGTGTTAAACTGGTTCCTGATGACCTATCATTCTACTCACAGATTAAAGTATTTCTTAACCCACAGCAGAGAAACTTCTGTTTGCAGTAGATGGTGATTGATTATACAGTGGCCCATACCTAGCCAAGATACAGAGAATAAGAGACAACAGAATACTCAGCCCTAAATGGAAACTGTGTCATACCAACTCCTCCAAAGGCTCCAGGACGTTTGTGGAAGGTAGGGAGGAAGTGGAGAAAGAGGCAGTGGATGACTACAAGGAAATGATGGCTTCTGAAATAACAGTTGTGCATATGAATTCACTGCATTTGGAATGACATGCATAAGGCCTGTACAAACTCAAAGACAGACCAACCCCAAACCTGGAAAAGGTAGTTAGGAGTTAGGCAGGAAGTCCCACCCCTAGTCAGGAAGCTATTGATAATTGCTAGCTTCTGGGAGAGGAGAGTCAGCTTTGTCAAAGAGTATAAGCCTTGGTAAGTTGACCATGCTTCAGTGGAAGACCACACATCAAGATTTGGGCAGCACAAATTGGTCTTGATGGGATAAAAGAGTAGAAGAAAAGACACAAAATTGGATAGGTATGGAAGGAGGGTGGACCTGGGAAGAGCTGAGAGGATGAATATAATCCAAACACCTTGTGAGAAATTCTCAAAGAACTAATACATTTTTTAATGACTACTCTAGTTGACACCGAACAGCAAGTGAATTGTGATGCTTCCTGTTGAGTATGAGCAAGTTTCACAAGCAATAAATAACATTCAGAGTATGCTTCTGGATGACCAGGGTGAAATACAAGAGCCTTTGGTAATTATATGTAAAGTTAATTAGAGATAAGGACATCCAGGGACCACAAAATTAACCAATAAGCATCTTCTGTTCCTTTTATCAGAGATAAGTCCCATTTAAAACCTCATGTTGCCTAGGTAACAACTGCCCAGATACCTTCAACATCAGAATTGTTTCTACTTCCTGATAACGCTCAATCCAACGTTAACCTCAACATCCTCAAGCCCTGTATATGAATCACTTCCCTTATCTCTGTGCAAAATAACCAACAAAAACTCTTGGAATGAAGGCAGGAAGGGTTTATCTGTTATAGCAGAGAAGACATGCCAATAGGAGCAGTAGGAAGCAGAGAAAGCAATGCTGGTGCTCAGTTCATTTTCTTTTCTCTTCTTTTTGTTTCAAAGATTAATACTATTCTGTGTGTGCATGAAAGGATGGATTGTGAGTGTATATGGCATGTATGCATGTAGGCTAGAGGACCCTTTTCAGGCATCAGCTCTCCTCTTCCACCTTTACAGGGATTCCAGGGATTGAACTACCATCTCCAGACTTGTGTGGCAAGCACCTTCACCTGCGGCGCCATTTGTTGACTTCCACTTCCTCATTCTTAACTCAACTAGGTACCCCAGCCCAGTGATAGTATCACTTATATTCAAGGTGGGTCTTCTCTCCTCAGTTAAGCCTTTCTGAAATTATTCTCATTCACCCATTCAGAGGTATGCTTCCATGGTGGCTCTAGAGCAGTCAAGTTGTCTGAACTCAAAAAGCACACATTCTCTAAGAGGCCATGCCTGAGTCCTTTTTCTGAGACACCTGATTCTCCTATGTGTTCTTGTCAATGCAAAAAAACTTGCCTGATCTTATTTTACTCTAGGTGTAATTCTGAAGGTTTTGACTGGTGAGGCCTTTAGAACACACACACACACACACACACACACACGTATGCATGCATGCACACAATGCACATGCATGCACACTCACATACACACACACAGACACACACACACATACTTCTATGGTAGTAAGGATTGGACCAGGGTGTTAAGATTTTGATCACTTATCCTATCACCTGGCAGGATAAATCCAGGCAGTACCCTGTCCCTTTAAGAGAAAAGCTCCACTGATTCCCAGTCTCCCTCTCTCTGCCCACTGACACAAGCTCACCTTGCCCCCTCTCCCTGCCATTCTTCNACACACACACACATACTTCTATGGTAGTAAGGATTGGACCAGGGTGTTAAGATTTTGATCACTTATCCTATCACCTGGCAGGATAAATCCAGGCAGTACCCTGTCCCTTTAAGAGAAAAGCTCCACTGATTCCCAGTCTCCCTCTCTCTGCCCACTGACACAAGCTCACCTTGCCCCCTCTCCCTGCCATTCTTCTGAAGAGGCAGCTCTCTATCTCTCTCCCCTTCCATTTTTCTCTTTTCTCTTCCCTCTCTCTCTCTAGCCCTCTATTTTTCTCTCTTTCTGTCTTCCCTCCATACTCCCCTACCTTCCCATACCCTCCCAATACCCACTAAAAAAAACTCTTCATACCCAAGCTCTCTTTGCATGGCATATTTGTCTGTCCCTTACCCACCACAGTCCCCCTCCCACTGTGGGACCTGCCAGGGTCATCCTCGTCATATCTTACATTGGTGCAGACTTGAGAGGTTCTGCCCCTAGCCAAATGGTACTGGCACTGCTGACCCACAGCCAGAGCAGCTAGTTACATGACCTTTTACATCTGCTCTGTATGTGTGTATGTATATGTCTATACAACTTATATTCAACTGTGTGTATATTTACATGTACTTACTGCTTAAAAAACATTTTAAGCAGTCCTAATAAGCTCTGTTCATTGTATCTTCTTCCAGACAAAAAAACAAAATCAGTAAGTCTTGAATACTTTAAATTAGTCCAAATGATACCAGACAGTTCCACACCACAAAGCCTAGAGAACAGTGAAGCAACCAGCTACCCCAGGGTGTGACCAGCACCACAGCTTTCTCAGGTCCTCCAAGATTCTGACACCCGTAAATTAGCAGGAAGCAGTTTTGAGGACTCTATGCCCTCATCCCTTTAAACTGCCATCCTGCCACGCCTAACTCCTTACCTTTTTATGATAAGACAAAGACAGGAATGTTATAATTTTTTGGCCTGCCCTGTCACCTGGCAGGTTAAATCCTACCCTGTCCCTTTAAGAGACAAGCTCCACCCATCCCAGTCTCTCTCTGCCCATGGAGGTAAGCTTGCCTTAGCCCCTTTCTCTCTCTCTCTCTCCCCATCATTCTTCTGTAGAGGCAGCTTTCTGTCTCTCTCTGCCATCCCTTCTCTCCTCTTCCCTATCTCTGTTCCTCTATTTCTTCTCTTTCTCCCTTCTCCCCATACTCCCGTACCTTCCTGTACTGTCCCAATACCCACTAAATAAACTCTCCATACCCAAGATCTCTCTGCATGGCATATTTGTCTGTCCCTTACCTGCTGAGGTCCCCCATTCTCAGTGGGACCTGCCAGGCTCACTCATGCCATATCTTACATAGGACTTCACACATCAGGCAAGTACTCCACCACTGAATTACATCCCCAACTCTTTTTTCATTTATATTTGATAAATAAAATGGGAGGCTCATTAAATACTCTATTATTGGACTTGAACTCATTCTGTAGTTCAGGAAGGCCTTGAACCTGCATTTTTTTTTACCTCAGCCTCCCAACTTGATAGTATTACTGACCTGCTTAATCAGTCTCAGATCACATAAACTAATTGAAAATGTGGTGTAGGAGGTTCTTCTGTTCATGTCTTGCTTTCATTGGTTAATGAATAAAGAAACCGCTTTGGGCATGATAGGGCAGAACTTAGGGAGGTGGAAAAGACAAAACTGAATGCTGGAAAGAAGGGCAGAGTGAGAGACGCCATGGATCTTCGGCCTGAGATGGATGCTGGTTAGAATCGTGCCGGTAAGCCACAGTCACGTGGTGATACACAGATTAATAGAAATGGGTTAAATTAAGATGTAAGAATTAGCCAATAAGAAGCTAGAGTTAATAGGCTAGGCAGTGTTTTAATTAATACAGTTTCTGTGTGGTTATTTAGGGTGTAAGCTAGCCAGGCAGCCGGGACAAACAAAGGACCCCCTTCTCCATTCAACAAAAATGCTCACGTATCCAGTGATGTATGCATATTCCCCAAATTCACCAGGTTCATGCAACTAATTGAGAAAGTAGGCAACTACAGTATTCTCCTAGAGTCTAAGACAGAGAAAGGGGTGTGTTTTGTAAATACTGAGGAGAAGTGAAAACCAGAATGCCTCCCATACCAGAGAGGCAAGTGCTCTTGTCTGGCATGGAGAGTGTCAGTCAGCCTCTGTCAGTATAACCAGGGTGAGCCAGAATCATAAGGAGAAGATGAGAAGATAAAACATCTGGTTTCCGAACATGAGCTCCTCAGCACCTCATCTTCACCAAAGGGACTGTTAGGGGGTCACTGAGAGGGCCTTACAAGTCTCCTGTCCTCACTGTCCAGCAACCAATCTCTCTTAAGTGTTTATTCTCTTAATTTAGACAGCAGGGTTTAGGGATAATTTTTTTAAGTTTGAAAAACCATGGTTTTGTGTCAAGAAATGGTGGAATATGATTATTAAACCAAAAAGGGAAACAAAATGTTTAACCCATTGTTCAAAAGTTGAAGGTCAAGTCTGAAGACTACTCCCAAGGGAACACTGGGTGAAGTTTCTCTGGCCCACAGGGGATCTTAATAAAAGGTCTGCTTGATGGATGGGTTACAAGTAGTATTTGCCTGCCACTTCAGTTTTAACATTGTAATAGGAATGTTCAATGCAATCACCTAAAAGTGCCAAGTAATCTAGAGATCTTGGGTACCAAGAGGAAGATGAGATGCTTTTGGTTAGAGGCCCAGTAGGAATCAAATGCTGCAGAGCCACATGGCCAGCCCTCTTGAGGCTTCTGTGTGCAAAGGACAGTAGTCAGAGCAACGGATGTGAAGTGGGCAAAGCATCCAGCAGGGGAATTAAAGTGGGAATTGCAATAGTGGGATTAGAAAGACAGAGAGGGTATGCAGTTTGGTTTGAGGATTAAGGACTGGTGTGTATGGAGGGGGAGTGAAACTCACTAGCTGGAAGATCTTGTCAGACACCAAGAGCAAGCTGAGCACTTGTCTACAATTCCTGTTGTCAGTTAAGAGACAATCTGTGAAAAAGAAAAGGGGGGCAGGAAAGTAAGCTGGGCTGTCGTAGGCTTTGTGTTTTTGTTGTTTATACTGTTTTGTTAGTGGGGTGTAACATTTTCACAGGCTTGTACACAAGTGAGAATGGATTTACGTAAAATAGACACGCAAGTGTGGCTGCCATCAGGACAAAAGGACACTGGCATACCTCTCCTCTGAGTGAGCGGCTCATGCTCCAACTACCCCCACCCTACCTTACAAACAGCACACACTGTTTCTTCTCTCAGACAAATCATGATGGACTCAATCACAAACATACATGGATGAAGCTTATATGTCTGGTTTCCAAGTTCAGCATTATGGTTTTAGAGTCTTTCCTGTTGTGACATGGAGCTAAGTTTTATTCAACATCTCTGGGGTAGTAATATGGTACATTACTAACAGCTCTGATAATTGATCATGTCTACTCTTAATGAATATTTATACTACTTCCAGATGGGGCATGTATTAGTCAGCTTTCCATTATTGTAACCAAACAGCCAAGGAAAAGCCTTTGGCTACAGCTCACAGTTTGGGAGGTTTTAATCCATGCCAATGAGCTCCATTGCCATTGGACCTGTAACAAAGCAATAGGAAGAATATGCAGAAGAGGCTACTCAGAGCAGCCAGGAAACAGAGAGAAAGAGAAGGAGCTGAGGGTCCCAATTTCCCCTTCAAGGGATGCTTCCAATGATCCAGTTCCTTTCACTGAGCCCTGCCTCATAAAAATCCCATTGTTCACAACAGCATCATGGAACAGAGGTGCCAACTCTTCAAAATATGGGTTTGGGGAATAGTAAAGATCTAAACTAAAGCAGAGGGGCTATGAATACAGCTACTAGGGTCATTCTGCTCTACAATGTTGGATGCTCACTGCCACAGGCTCTTCTTGCCCTGAGCCATACACCTAGAGGGGGGATAAATTGTCTGACTTTGCTGGGACTATCCTGCTCCAGCAACTGCTCCCACATCCAAGCCCATAACAAATTGCACCCCTGCCCTCAAGATTTCCAATGACTCTCTGACAAATACTTGAAGCAAATGCTCAGCTGCATCCATGAGGTTTTATGGAGGCACCATTGTCCACGATGCCACATAACTCATGCTAAACTGCCACATTAGGCTAACAGAGACAAGGGACCAAGGAAGGAAGGATGAAGAAAATAGGTACCCTCAATAGTGGAGTCAGCAAATGGGGCTGATCCAGAAGCCCAGGCTAATGATGATTTGGAGTGTTGCCTGGGCCCAGAGACTGTGGAGCAGGAAAACCTTAGCAATTGTCTAAGATGGCAGGACTCTGTGACAACAGTGGGGATTCATAGCCTTGCCATGGTAGCTGCTACCACACATAGGTAGCAGCTACCATGAGTCAAGTCAGAATCAAGGCCAACAGTTAAACATTTCACTCGGCTGAGAGTGTATACATTCTATTTTCTTCTCAAGATGAAACACCGTCTCCCCAGTGCCTCTGCTGACAGCTTTCTGGGAGTGTAAATAGTGCGAGATGTCTGCGTTCTGTGTCCGTTTCAAGTTGAAAGGAGAGCAAAAATAAGAGTGTATTTTTAGAAGCTGGGAGAGACAGATTGGACGGGTTGCGAGTAAAAGCAAATTCCAGCAACCAGCCCAAGAGGGCTTCTCTTAAATGCAAATATTCCACCAGATCACAGGAAAGTTATGTGGATTGGAGATTAGACCACTGCCACAATGTTGGACCACTATCTCTTTTCTTTATATCCTCAAGCAAATTCAAGGGAAAGAGTGAGATCTTTTAATTTAAATAAATAAGTAGTGAAAGATGATCTTCCATCTGGTTGGAGTGAAGCCCTGCCTGGAGTTGAGGAGACAAACCAGACCCATGCCTCTCAAGGAAACAGCTTTGATGAGAATTACAAGAATCCCTGATGCAAAATATGCATGACCTAAATGCCAGGGGGTGGGGGGATCACATTTATGATTTTAGTGTAATTTGGTAAAGACCTTCCCAATCCCCTCTTATTCTTTCTAAATCAAAACAAGTCAATTAAAAAAACATTAAAATTCTTTCTACGTACAGATGGTATACTAAGTTACACAAAAATCCTAGGCTTTGAAGAAGCAAAGATAGATAAAAGAGAGCTCCCCCATCCCCAGAAAATCTGGAGACAAATGGAGGAGACAGATGTGAAAACTATCATAGCACCACATGCTGAGGAGGAAATTCCATGGTTCACTGTGAGCTTGATGGGGCTCTGGACATCCTCTTTGTCACAACCAGCTAACATATGAGTAGATCCAGGAACCATAATAAACCAAACTAGGTACACAAAGCCTTGGGTTGGTGTTGGCGGAGTGGGCACAGAATACTATAGGGACCATCTGCTATCTGCTTGCACCACCAAAAGTTCTACCTACAATGCAGATCCTCATTTCTGAGAACTTCCCTGAGAGCCTTCAGATTTGCATGGGAAACTCTCAAGGCCATGAGAAGAATGTGGTGGGAAAGCAGCTTTAAAAATGAGGTTAGAATTCCTGGGAACATGTCTGCAATAGTGTTATCAAATATGAGTGCATAGCAAACCTTGTCTGGATCTCACATGCTAGATACGAGGCTTTGCAGGAATCCTCATGAGTTGTAGTCTTTTCATTCTGAGTTATGACTACTTCTTCCATCCTGAAGCTTGAGCTTCAGAAGACTGGTCTTCTATTTCCTTCCACGCTCATGGAAGTCTCAATTCCTATATGAATCCCTTTATTTCCATGACGTATTTTGTATCTTTGTTCTCTGATCAACTTCTCATGTATTCATTTTCCACCCCAAAATTGTAGATGAAAAAGAATGATTTATTTGAGGGCTGGTTCATAGAATGTAAGGATTATCTCATACAAACATATTTAGGGAACAAAGTCACAGTCAAGTAATTTGGGGCAGAATTGTTTGGGGAATGTTCAAGTGCATCCAACTGTCTATGTTCTTAACTCTGCACAGGACTTAGGATAAGAGAGCACTGTGGTACCTGAAGCTAATGAAAAATTCATAGTCACGTGCTAAAGTTTATTTGTCATTAAATGTCACTGATGATTCTGAAAGTCAGCAATAACTTTGGATTCAATCACACTCAACTACAGGCTATAGGTTGAGCTTGGTTGAGGTCTATGTTGATATTTGCTATAAGCTAGAATGACGGACCTACAGAAACCTGGGGCATGCCCTCAACATTAGTCAGACTTTGCTACAATAATGCTGTGTAACAAAGAGAACAACCTACCACTGCCACTGAATTCTATGTGCGCTGAACCCATTTGAAATCATGATATAAATTAGGCTTCATAACCATCCCCCCTCCACAGTTCCTCAATTCTCAATGAAAAAGCTTTACTGCCATGCTATGCTTTGATCATCTCCACAGTAAGTTATCCACACACAGGAAACAGGATGGGTACTTCACTGGGGTAAAAAAAAAGTTTAAGCAATGAAATATTAAAATCTGTATTTGCATTTATTTTATTAAAAATACACAAAAGAACCTTAGTCTTCTGCAGACAGAAGTTTCTGTCATGCCCAGTCCCATAGCCATTCAGTTCAACAAAACAAACAGAGGCTTATACTGATTATAAACTGTTTGATCTATTAGCTCAGGCTTATTATTAACTAGCTCTTGCAACTTAAATTAGCCCATAATTCTCATCTATGTTTAGCCACTTGGCTTGGTACTTCGCTCAGTACAGCATTCTTATCTGGCTTCCTCTTCATCTGGCTGGTGACTGCAGACTGAGTCTTTCCTCTTCCCAGAATTCTCCTAGTCTGGTAGCTCCACCTATACTTCCTGCCTGGCTACTGGCCAATCAGCATTTTATTAAACCAATACAAGTAACAAATCTTTACAGGGTACAAGAGCATTATCCCACAGCAGTCTTTTTACAGTTAATAAAGGGAATGGCACAGGGTTACAATGAATGTGTAAGCTAATTATATTGTCTAGGTAAATGAAGGAAGACTACAAACCCTGTAATGCAAAGGGTTTGACAGTGACTTCTTTCCATAAACACCCCCTTAATTAGAATGCCAGGATATTAAGCCCTAATGACCTAAAACACCATCTACTGGATTTAATGACTATCTTCTCCCCATGCATTCATTTCCCTTAGAAATACAAGGGAAAATATTCAAGATACTTTCCATAGGACCACACTGTTGAGAATAGGTACACAGAACCACTGTGTTTAACAAGACAGTTGTTGAAGAAAAACAATCAAAACCAATGAGTGAACATGAAGGTTTTGTTTCTTGTGGTATTTAAAATCTCCATCCAGTTCTTCACAAATTAAAAACGTAATAGTGCCTGAAGAAAGTGTAACCCAGCTTGGAAAATTTGCCTTTCTTTACAAAGGAAAAGTGGCTAAGAGAATATATGTAAGACAACATGGCAACCAACAAGGATGTCTCCTTCGGTCAGCAAATACCACTGGACTATTTACAGAAAGACTGCGGAAGAGGGGAGCATCTGAACCGGCATTCTGTGTGGGAGATTGTAAGCAGATCAAGTACAGATGTTTCTAACAAGTTCTAGCTTATGAGACTTTCCAGATTGCTTTCAATAATGAAATCCACAAAGAGACACTTTGGGTGAGTCACTACAATAAAGATGCGCATGGAAAGATAATCTTAACAATTGATGTCTTAGTTAAATACACAGTCTTATGAGATTAAGCAGGAATTCTGTGGTAAAGCTACCAAGACAGTATTTGATATAAAACACACATAGAATTGCTCATAGGCGAAGGATTGTGACAATCCTTCTCAAAATGCACCAAGGACTATAAGATGTTAACAGTGCTGGATAATTTATCAATGAATGACCTTGAGATCAAATAGAATTTGTACTCTATCTCATAATCAAAGAAGACTTCCCATGAAGCTTTTTTTGGGTGTGTTATATAAAGATTGTAGCTTTGCTCACAGCAAAGTACTTAAAATATATTGTGATCTTAAATTATTTGCATGATTTCCTATAATACCACATAAAATTCTCAAAAATTAATAATATTGCTTTTTAAAAAGACAAGTATATCAAATTTTCTCTCCCTTCATGTGAAGACAAGTGTCTGTCTTTATTTTGCCATTTAACAAATATTTTCTTTTGAGAAATGTCTTACCTGTCTATTCATGGTAAAGACGACATTTTAAGTAAGAGTGAAAAATCAAACTGTTGTTTCAAGAAGGCATACTTGGGGCTAGAGAGATGGCTCTATGATTGAGAGCACTGGCTGCTCTTCTAGAGGATCTGGGTTCAATTCCTAGCATGTACACAGTGGTTCACAATTGTTCATAACTCCACTCCCAGGCAATCCAACACCCTCTTTTAGATTTTTATGAAGACTGCACACACATGGGGCACAGACAAACATGCAATCAAAACACCCATGCACATAAAATAAAATGAAAAAAAGTTAATGCATTCTATGAAAACAGCTTTTTTTCAGTGATCGGGATGAAACTAGGGCTATTTGCATGTAAAGAAAGCACTCCACCACTAAGGAACACCTGCAACCCTGAAGAGGGCATTTCCAAAGGAAATGTTCCCAGTGTGTGTGGAGTTGTCCTCCCGGACTGAGTGTGTTACCTATAAATGTGTGTTGTATGGTAAAATTTTGGAGCATGTTCCTGATGTTGAACAATCTTGCAAATGAAGGATTCCAGTGGTTTAGCAACAATTGCTCTGCAATATTCAAATTCAAGGTCTTTTGAGTGCTTTGCAAAGCCACCTATAGATCAGCATGGAGGGATGGTGACTTTTCTAAAACCAATTCAACGTAAACTTTGCAAAGTTGGTGGGTTTTATGGTTTGATAGTATGGCCTACTACTGCTACATACACACATGCACACACTCGTGCCAATTTATTATAAACTAATGAACCCATTTTAACCAACAACAATGATGGCTTAGTATGGTTCAACTTTGACAATATGTTTTCAACAGTGATCAAAATGTGTGACACAGACTATTTAAGGGAGGAAAGATTCATTTGACACTTGGTTACAGCAGGTCCAGTCTGTGGTCACTTGCCCCCTACACATGTGGGCCCATGTGGTAGGAGTGTGTACAAAGGGCCTTCTTTACCCATGTCTGACAGCAGGAAGCTAAGAGACAGTTATATAGGAAAGGCCAGGGCAAGAGACTGACCAAAAATCACATCCTAGCAGCCTCCATCCTCCTACTAGGCTCCATCCTTTACCACCACACCATGCTATACTATGATTGTGTCATAGCCCTCAGAGTCTGATTATCTCTGGAAACACCACCGGTAACACACCCAGAGGCATGCTTTCCTGAATTGCTAAGCATTTCTCCACCCAATCATACTGGTAGTCAAGAGTAAGCATGTCACAGGTAGTGACATTAAACTTTAATGACTTCTCTAAGAAAGGAATTTAAAGCCCCAATTTTTCCCATTTCCATTTGGCTAGATTAGACATTAAGGTAGTACCTGGACCTCCAGGGAGCCAAGAACTGGATGCTTCAATTTCTGATGACCCAGAGCTACCCAGAACTATCCCATACCTCAGGGATCTAAGATAGAAAAGATGCCTCAAAGGGCTTCTAAAAGGATAGGTTAAGACAGTCTCAGAGATTGCAAGCATAAAGGCAGAAAGAGCCAAAAAAAAGTTTCTGAGTGGCAGAGAGAGGGGATAGATTGACTGGGTTAACGAAAAATATAATGGTGAAATCAGAGAGGCAATAATCTGCATGAATGAATGACCCAGATCTAAGATCCTTATTCAGCCAGAGATACACTTTCATTCCTCAACCTGTGAACATGGTCCTTTAAAGCTTCTCAGAACTTAGGTTCAGCTCTGAAAAAAAATGAAGAGAAAATCTGAAACAATAACAAGCTTCCACTTCTCCATCAGAATAAAACAAAAACCTTCCACCTACAGTCTGACCTGCCTACGGGATGTGTTGGAATAAGGGTGGCACAGAGATTGTGGGAGTGGCCAACCATTGACTGTTTCAGCTGTAGACCCATGCCACAAGAGTGAGCCCACCCCTGACACTGCCTAGAGTGTCAGGATCCAGAGATTGGATGACCCAGAGACCTAGGATAGAACCAAGCACAACTGGAAAGAAAAAATGTCAATGCAATGATGCCTAATGCTATTCTGCTCTACTCATAGATTGGTGCCTAGCCCAACTGTCATCAGAGAGGCTTCATCCAGCAACTCAGATGCAGGGACTCATAGCTAAACATTAGGGTGAGCTTGGGGAGTCCTGAGGAAGAGGGGAAGGAAGGATTGTAGGGGCCAGAGGGGTCAAGAACATCACAAGAAACCCCACAGATTCAACTAACTTAGGTTTCTTGTGATGTTCATAGAGACTGAACCTACAACCAGGGAGCCTGCATGGGAGTGACCTCTGCATATATGTTATAGTTGTGTAGCTTGGTCGTCTTGTGGTATTGCTAACAGTGGGAGCAGGGGCTGTCTTTGACTCTTGCTGGTTTGGGGGGGCCTAGTCTTCATACTGGGTCTCCTTGCCCAGCCTCAAAACAAGGGGAAGTGCTTAGTCTTACTGCAACTTGATATGCCATGTATTGTTGATATCCACAGGAGGGCTGCTGCCCTTTTATGAATAGAAAGAAAGAGGAGTAAGGGGGGGGCAAAGCCCAGGGAAAGTGGCTGTAAGGAGGGGACAGAGGGGAAATTGTGGTTGAGATGTAAAATAAAATAATTTTTTAAATGACAAAAGTAAACCAGTGTAAAAACAGAAAAAGTGACTTCCTACAGGCCTGAAGTTAAGGAAGGCCACATTTTAATGATTTCCAGGAGTGATAAAAGCCCTTCTTCCTAGAGGAGGTGGCCCATCTTTAATCTTGAAGGCAAATTCTTTGAGAGGTGTACAAATTAAAAGGAAATGGGACACTTTCTAGCTATACTGAGTGCTTGTAGAGGTACCTTGGCCTTGTCAATGAAGGGAAAGAGATGTGATTGTGAAATAGAGAGAGGTGACGGCTCCTTATTTGTTTAGGAGAGCTTCAGAGAAAATGCCTAAAAATTATCACCACTCTCTTCTTATCCCCCACTCCTGCCTTCAAAGCCTTTACGATAAATGCAGCTTTTGATTAGAACAGACAGATTTTCAAGAGCTAAAATACCAGGAGACAGGAGGCTCCCATACAGCTTCCCATCTTTTCTGGCAGGGTTTCCCCCGGGGAGAGAAGAGCACAAAGTCAGCCATAATCAGAAGTATTGATTCTAGAACCGAGGACATTTTTCATCAGTCTCTGGAATTATATTGTCAAGCAAAGTAAGGAAAGGGAAGCGGCTCTTCTGGTTGGTTGTACCTATAAAAATGGATGCGCTGCTATGGACCATGGACTTCCGTCTTCTCTAAATATCTCCCTCTAGGTGTCCACCACATGGGTTTGTAAACTCATTGCTGTGTCCATCTGCTTTGTAAGCCAGGCAGCACACACGTCCTAATGCTATCTAGCGTGAAGGTTTTACAATCAGTACCAAGAACACTTCATGATTTGATGCGTTTGCGTATGGGGGTGAGAGAGAGACAGAGACACAGAGAATGTGTGTTTCTTTGGAGACCAAGCCCAGGGTCTTGGGCATATTAGGGAAATGTTCCACTGCTGAGTGACATCACTAGCTTGTTTGTTGATTGTTTTAAAGGGATTTTCAGAAATATTTCTGAGGCTGTATTTCCTGGTGGATAGGTAAATAGGATTTTAAGTTCTAAACAGGCAATCCAAACAGAGACAAGCACCTCAGAGTCACATTAGGAGGAGTGGGAGGGCTCGAACTGCTGTGTCTAGAGAAACATGGGAGACTCCTTCAAGGAAACGGCTTCTGAGG
>LOEQ01001063.1:266148-302146 GCA_001685075.1 Bramus lutescens
AGAGAGAGAGAGAGAGTGCTCCCAGAAAGGAGACTTTTTTTTTTAGAGAGGGAAGGAAAGAACTGAATGGGGGTTTCTCTTGATGGCTATACCCTTATCTAAGAACCACTATTACCTATAAGCTGTGTGTTTCCTGACAATATTTTCTCAAACATAGATTTGGGAGTTAGTTTTCTTCAGCCTCCCTCTATGGGAATTTCCTAGGCTTGATTTTACAGAGGAGATAGTCAGTGCCATGGAATTTCTACAGTTTCATTCTTTCTGGGAACTACTTCCATAAAAGAAAAGGCAAAGATGTAGGTTGCGCGCACACACACACACACACACACACACACACATACACACACACACACACACACACACACACACACACACACAATCAAACACCAAGGCAGGCCCAGCAAAGCCTGAGAGTCTGGCAGGGAGCTCTGGAATAAATGGTGCTTGCAGAGTTGTCCCATGGCTGGTTGACACAGGCCATGCCCAGAAAGGTGAGTCTCTGAAGCTGAAGTGAACTCTGACAGCCTGAGAGCTTATGGCCACCTGATGGTCATACCCCTCACTTTGAGGGCCACGGCCTGGATACATCTCCGTGTCCTCCACAGATATGCATAAGAGCTCAGTAATCACATAGGGTCCCTAGTCATTGTGTATGGGTGCCAAAGGTCTAAACACAAATGTCATATATCAAGCCAACCAGTATTTGTGAGGTATTCTTGGCACTGCAAGGTTTATAAATACTGTGACCTTATTATCAAGCATGCAACAGGGGAGGAAAGGGATACACTCAAATATTCTTAATAAAGAGAAAGTAAATTATTACTAAATGGAAGCACTGGTGCTGTGTTCTGGGTACAGAAGTATACACACATATTGTGTATATATGCACATACATATAAGCTTATTAATACACATTCATGCACATAAGAAATGAATGCAAAACACTGTAATATGGCTGAGATGATATTCAGAGCTGAGGACATAGCCACGAAGAATTTGGCATTCAGAGAAGGACATGAGTCATCAGAGACTTAGTTGGGCTATGAAGGAGGCACAGAGTGTGGGTACCTGAGCTAGAAAGTGGTACCCCTGTAGTAGGAACAGCCTTCTGTTAGCATTCATAGACACTCTACTTCCAATCTCCCATTTGCCCCCTTAATTGGCATCAAGATCCTGCATTTTGTGAACCACATTCTTCAAAATCTCCAAGGACTAGAAATGACATATCTTCACACCCTGTCTAGCATGGTGTGCATTCCCACAAGGAGCTACACTGAGTTTTATTAATAACCGAGAAGCAAACAAACAAAAGACAGTGATTTGAGAAGTTATCCAATATGACTTCCTTGAGGGCTAGGTAATCACTTGCTTTTGCTCTGCGGAGCCATGACATGACACGCTTTCAGGATTTTGTGAGCAGAGAAATTAAACACAATTAGAAAGAACACTAGTGACCTCCACTTAGAACATCCTCAGGAGCCTGCAGCATTAAATAGGTTTCTCTTGCAGGGCTGACTCTCACCTGCCCTTGGGTTCCCATGCTTCTCCTAGGCATCAAAGGTTTGATTAAAAACTCAGATCTGAACGTTAATTCCTATGACCCTTTCTGCCACCACACTGCCTCCCCTAGGAGCTGAGTATATGCTGGGGGTTGTTCATTATGAGCAGCCCACCCCAAAAGCCCACACCTGCCATGTCCCTTGGCATTCTCTTTAGGGAAGATTCACAGCCAATCACATCCTTATCTAGAAGTTAAGTGCGCTTACTGAGTTCTTTGCCAACCACTGAGCTAAATCTTTTGTATCCAGTAGTTAATTTACTCATCATAACAAAATATTAGTATTTCCATTTCACTATTGAGGAAACAGTCTTCAAGCAACTACACAGCTTCCCTACTTCCCATAGCTCATACGTAGCAACAAAGACTGGAGCCTGGGCACGTTCCTGCCTTGATCTTAATGGCTGTGCCACAGCACAGTCCCTCAGTCAATCCCTACCCTTAGCAGACCTGATTCACCAGTGTATGCCTATGGTGCCTACCAGGTGCCAGACCAAATTACCCACAGGTCAAGGCATGCATTGCCGGTGGCCTCAGAGCATCCAGAAGCCCCTGCTGTATGCTGCTCTCTGCCCTGCTCTACCACCACCAACCTCGAAGAGGGGAAAGCGTGAAACAAAGCCCAGCCCTTTGACTTCAGTCCTGATGAGCCAGAACCCCCAGGCAATTGGCCAAGACCTTTAAGGACTTCAACAAGATCAACACACCCCTCTTTTCAAGTCCATCCCTGCAGGTGCTATCCTGGAAGAACACTTCCCTCCTCCCCAGAGCTGTTTCCCCAGTACAGACTGAAGATGATGGTTATGCAAATGAGCAGTCCTTCTCTAGGGGTGTCTGGGAAGCTGACCATCTGCCTGGGGTTGTTTCTTACTGGACCCGAAGAGGAAACAATATGTCGACCACAGCTAGGAGCCTGCCCATTACAGGGAAAGCTGCTAAACCCCTGACCTCAGCTTCTCAAGACACATTTACAAACTTCACTTCGCAGGTCTTAAATAGTAGATAGCCCCAGCAGTAATCACGCCTTAGCCTGGAATCCAGAATAAATCCTGAAAGTAGTAGCCTGATGGCTTGTGAAGGACAAGCTAAGAGGCCTTGCCTGAGATGTAATGCAGTACAATCAGCCCACTGGGACCAAAGATATGTTTATGAGACTTGAGTACTGATTCAATGTACTCAAGCTGTATGGACAAGCGGTGTGATCCTGGGTGTCTGGCTTGCTGTCTCTGGCCATACCCTCTCAGGAGGAAAGGGGGTTGTGAATACCACATATACCATGAGAAATTCACCACGAGGGTGGGGGAAATTCAAGTCCCTTCTAGCTTCTACACAATTAGGCTGCAGTTGGGACATGCGAAAACAGCGATAAGAGATCTGTCCCGGGAAAATGGGCACCAGAAAGTCCTAGATAAGCCAAGTGACATGGCCCTAGCACCTGAAAAGACTCTGAAGGGAAGTTTGAACATACCACATAATGACTAAATAAATAAATAAATAACATCGGCGATTTTAAATAGCCAGTGGGTACATGGGAGCTGGAAGGTAGCCCAAGGAAGCNGCCTGGATACATCTCCGTGTCCTCCACAGATATGCATAAGAGCTCAGTAATCACATAGGGTCCCTAGTCATTGTGTATGGGTGCCAAAGGTCTAAACACAAATGTCATATATCAAGCCAACCAGTATTTGTGAGGTATTCTTGGCACTGCAAGGTTTATAAATACTGTGACCTTATTATCAAGCATGCAACAGGGGAGGAAAGGGATACACTCAAATATTCTTAATAAAGAGAAAGTAAATTATTACTAAATGGAAGCACTGGTGCTGTGTTCTGGGTACAGAAGTATACACACATATTGTGTATATATGCACATACATATAAGCTTATTAATACACATTCATGCACATAAGAAATGAATGCAAAACACTGTAATATGGCTGAGATGATATTCAGAGCTGAGGACATAGCCACGAAGAATTTGGCATTCAGAGAAGGACATGAGTCATCAGAGACTTAGTTGGGCTATGAAGGAGGCACAGAGTGTGGGTACCTGAGCTAGAAAGTGGTACCCCTGTAGTAGGAACAGCCTTCTGTTAGCATTCATAGACACTCTACTTCCAATCTCCCATTTGCCCCCTTAATTGGCATCAAGATCCTGCATTTTGTGAACCACATTCTTCAAAATCTCCAAGGACTAGAAATGACATATCTTCACACCCTGTCTAGCATGGTGTGCATTCCCACAAGGAGCTACACTGAGTTTTATTAATAACCGAGAAGCAAACAAACAAAAGACAGTGATTTGAGAAGTTATCCAATATGACTTCCTTGAGGGCTAGGTAATCACTTGCTTTTGCTCTGCGGAGCCATGACATGACACGCTTTCAGGATTTTGTGAGCAGAGAAATTAAACACAATTAGAAAGAACACTAGTGACCTCCACTTAGAACATCCTCAGGAGCCTGCAGCATTAAATAGGTTTCTCTTGCAGGGCTGACTCTCACCTGCCCTTGGGTTCCCATGCTTCTCCTAGGCATCAAAGGTTTGATTAAAAACTCAGATCTGAACGTTAATTCCTATGACCCTTTCTGCCACCACACTGCCTCCCCTAGGAGCTGAGTATATGCTGGGGGTTGTTCATTATGAGCAGCCCACCCCAAAAGCCCACACCTGCCATGTCCCTTGGCATTCTCTTTAGGGAAGATTCACAGCCAATCACATCCTTATCTAGAAGTTAAGTGCGCTTACTGAGTTCTTTGCCAACCACTGAGCTAAATCTTTTGTATCCAGTAGTTAATTTACTCATCATAACAAAATATTAGTATTTCCATTTCACTATTGAGGAAACAGTCTTCAAGCAACTACACAGCTTCCCTACTTCCCATAGCTCATACGTAGCAACAAAGACTGGAGCCTGGGCACGTTCCTGCCTTGATCTTAATGGCTGTGCCACAGCACAGTCCCTCAGTCAATCCCTACCCTTAGCAGACCTGATTCACCAGTGTATGCCTATGGTGCCTACCAGGTGCCAGACCAAATTACCCACAGGTCAAGGCATGCATTGCCGGTGGCCTCAGAGCATCCAGAAGCCCCTGCTGTATGCTGCTCTCTGCCCTGCTCTACCACCACCAACCTCGAAGAGGGGAAAGCGTGAAACAAAGCCCAGCCCTTTGACTTCAGTCCTGATGAGCCAGAACCCCCAGGCAATTGGCCAAGACCTTTAAGGACTTCAACAAGATCAACACACCCCTCTTTTCAAGTCCATCCCTGCAGGTGCTATCCTGGAAGAACACTTCCCTCCTCCCCAGAGCTGTTTCCCCAGTACAGACTGAAGATGATGGTTATGCAAATGAGCAGTCCTTCTCTAGGGGTGTCTGGGAAGCTGACCATCTGCCTGGGGTTGTTTCTTACTGGACCCGAAGAGGAAACAATATGTCGACCACAGCTAGGAGCCTGCCCATTACAGGGAAAGCTGCTAAACCCCTGACCTCAGCTTCTCAAGACACATTTACAAACTTCACTTCGCAGGTCTTAAATAGTAGATAGCCCCAGCAGTAATCACGCCTTAGCCTGGAATCCAGAATAAATCCTGAAAGTAGTAGCCTGATGGCTTGTGAAGGACAAGCTAAGAGGCCTTGCCTGAGATGTAATGCAGTACAATCAGCCCACTGGGACCAAAGATATGTTTATGAGACTTGAGTACTGATTCAATGTACTCAAGCTGTATGGACAAGCGGTGTGATCCTGGGTGTCTGGCTTGCTGTCTCTGGCCATACCCTCTCAGGAGGAAAGGGGGTTGTGAATACCACATATACCATGAGAAATTCACCACGAGGGTGGGGGAAATTCAAGTCCCTTCTAGCTTCTACACAATTAGGCTGCAGTTGGGACATGCGAAAACAGCGATAAGAGATCTGTCCCGGGAAAATGGGCACCAGAAAGTCCTAGATAAGCCAAGTGACATGGCCCTAGCACCTGAAAAGACTCTGAAAGGAAGTTTGAACATGCCACATAATGACTAAATAAATAAATAAATAAATAAAAATAACATCAGCGATTTTAAATAGCCAGTGGGTACATGGGAGCTGGAAGGTAGCCCAAGGAAGCCATTAGAGCAGCCAGCCCTAAAGTGGGAGAGCTCATGGACTCTATGATGCTGTGGCTTCTGTTTTGTGGGGCTTCCTTAAATATACCTGCTTTACTTGGGGATACCTGAGAAATGACAGTCATTTTTCATTTCTCCACCCATGCAGCTGTGGTCAAGAGGAGACAAGCAAGGTGCCAGGCACCTCTCTATCTTATACAAGTGGCTGTCGAAGTCATATCAGAATCACCTGGAACACTTGTTACACCAATTTCTGGACTCCCCACTAGGGTCCCTGACTCTGCTGAATTCTGAACCCCTAAGACTGCTGTCGAATGAGGGGCGATTAGAGCAACTGGGCTCTGAGCCAATGATTACCAGCATCCAGACCCAGACCAGTCCTAGACAATCAGAGAAACCTCTGTGCGATTTTCATCTAGGCATCAGAGCACTTCAGGAATTCTAATGTGACCCATTGTTTAAGGAGATAAGAGGCAGGAGGGAGGCAATGGGTTGTGGATAGTCATACCCTGAAGCCCTGGAATTCCAACTGGAAAGGTATTACCTCATTTAGGTTTCTATTGCTGTGATAAAACACCAGGAAAAAAGGCAACTTGGAGAGGTGTGGTGGTTTGAACAGGTGTGACCCCATAGACTCATGTATTTGAATGCTTGGCCCATAGGAAATGGCACTATTCAGAGGTATGGCCTTGTTAGAGGAAATGTGTCACTGTGGAAGTGTGCTTTGAGGTCTAACATGCTCAAGCTAGGCCTCGTGTGGTGGTCTCCTTCTGCTGTCTGAGGATCAAGACATAGGACTCTCAGCTCCTCCTCCAGCACCATGTCTGCCTTCATGCCGCCATGTTTCTTGCCATGACGATAATGGACTAAACCTCTGAAACTGTAAACCAGCCCCAATTAAATGTTTTCCTTTATAAGAGTTACCATGGTCATAGTGTTTCTTCACAGCAATAAAACCATAATTCAGGCAAGAAGAAAGGGTCTTTTTTTGCTTACAATTTCATATCACAGTCCATCATCCGAAACATCAGAGCAGGAACACAAGGCAGGAGCCTGGATGCAAGAACTGATGCGACAACAATGGAAGAATGCTGCTTTCTGGCTTGTTCCTCATCACTTTCTCAGCCTGCTTTCTTATTACAGCCCAAGACTACCCGCCCCAGATCAGCACCACACACAATGAGCTGGGCCCTCCCACATCAATCATCAATCAAGAAAATGACCCCACAGACTTGCCTACAGCAATCTGACGGAGACATTTCCCCAATTAAGATTCCTCTGTCCAAAACACTTTAGCTTACGGCAAGTTGGCAAAAAAAAAAAGTCAACCAGGATGACATATTCATTCCAGATGGCTAGAGTCTCACCTTGTACCTGATCCGTAATAGGTATGTCAGACATGGAATCTAAAAAGGCAGACCTCAGTAACAGCCTATAGATTGGCTCATTTATAAGAACCCTAGCTCAGGAGCTGTCTCATCAGGGTAGGCCTTCCCCCATTCTAGTTATGTGTTTGAAAACCATCAGCCACCCTGTTGCCTACCTGCTTGGCCAGTACACCTGCAGCCCTCACCACCCCCAACCAAGTTTCACGACCTCCCTTTCCGACTAGTCTCCCACCTAATTCCCAGACTTTTTCCTCAGATACCCTGACCTGGAAAATGATTTCCGAGTAGAGCTGTCCAGGCAGGATCCCACTGGGAGCAGTCTCCCCACAAGCTATGAATCACTCCACCTGCTTCTATTGTTGTTGCAGGCAAGCAACCAAACAGATTCATTTCTCCAGCTATTTCTGGGCCTCTTTCAGAAACATCCTTATCTTCAAACAGGAGCTGCTAAAACTGCAGCAAATCATTCTGGGTAAATGCTAGTCAATTTGCTTCCTGGGGGAGAAAAACACATGGTTTCTTGGCAGAAAATTAAAGTTCACATTGTTCTGATACTCCTGTGGGTGTTGATGAGTTGGGCATGGACCCTGGGAAACAATACCAGAGCCTTTAAAATTGCCAGAGCCCTGTACCTTTGAGGTAATCCTAAATTCGTTCTGGCAATATCCCTGATATCTGATTGAGTTTGACTTGCATTTACAGCATGGTATTGATGTTCTAGGATTCCACACCTGAGTCCATGTGCAGGTTTCCATAGAGACACTTTCTAGAAAAAGGAGGGGCCTCTAAAGTAGACCTTCTTCCTCAGAACGTGTACATCAGTTATATTGGCGGATTACAAGGGTTGCAGGTTGGAAAGGTTTTAGAGACAGAGATAGTGACCAGATAACAGGGCCAATTGCTGCTTTGAGCAGGGACAGCGATGATGTGGGACCATAACATCTCAGAGCCAGCCAGGGTCACAGAAACCATAAGTCTGACTATGTATCCTGAATTGGAAAACACAGAGAGGCCCAGAAACAGTGAGAAAGAACTTCTACAAAGGGAACCTAGGAAATACTCTCCTCCCAGGCCTCCTGACTTGTAGACTAGAGCCCTAGCAGGGCTCCTTCTCGGCAGGTTTATTCCATGACTCACACAGGAAATATTACTAGTCAGCTTCCGTTTGTGGACATAAACAAGGGTAAATAAGCTCCAAATGTAGCTCCCACACTGCCCCAAACACCAGCATTGAAGATTCACTGCTCTGAAGGAGTAGAAACCGCTCAGAAGAAGCGGGGCTCTGATACATTACTGAGACTTCAGGTGACACCTTCCTCAAAACTGAACTGGGATTGGCAGTGTTCACAGGAAGTAGAGAGTATGGGATAAGTTGTAAAGAATCCCTTGTGGAACACAGTTAACCATGAAAAAACAGAAGACTATCAGCCTTACCACCAGGGAATAAACGAAAAGGTAGCTGAGAGCAGAACAGTGAACTTTCTTATCAGGGATGCAGCCAGTTACTGACTTCAAGACCATCCTTCCTGGCACCCATGCCCTGGCCTTGCCAAATTCTGGTCTCTCACACTAATGTAGAGATGATTCCCCTCTACCTCTAGATTTGGGCTCCACTGTGTGCCTTGCTGTGGTCAAGGGGCTAAAGCAGAAACATGTGTTTGTTCACAGCCTTCACCATGAGAAGAACCATCCAGGCATCTCTTATTACCTAACAGCCACCTAGAGTAAATCCAGGTGGAATGGATTCACATACAAGCAAATATAAGGGAGTCAAATGCAGCCAAACCCTCAGAGTAGAACTGAGACTATAGACAGACACATAACAGTGTGAGGCACAGGAAGCCAGGAGGAGGGGGATTCAGAGCCTGGGATGGTACATGCCCTTCCCAAGGAATGGTTAAGATCCTAAGAATGGAAGCAACCATGGAATGATGAACTCAGACATAAGGCCATGAACAAAGGCATGGGTGGGAAAGGATAACAAGCATCCAAAGAGCAATGGGATCTCAGAGCAGCAGGAGCAGGGCTATTGCCCAGAATTAAGGCCTGCTCCACAGGAGGAAGCACATGCCTGGCTCTGGAAATCTAGCAAAGAATCTATGGTTGGCGAGCTCACAGGACCCAGGGGTCAACCTACCATTATTGTCTTACTTAATAAACCAAGTATCTATCTGCCCTCTAAATGTATATCTCCATGATACATTTATACCGCTTTCAGACCTTATCAAAGAAGTCTGTTTAGACAGTGGATCATGGTTAGTGTAGAAACTCACAACTGGTCCAAGTATAGAGAGTGTCAGTAGAGTCCTCAGCCACAAATAGGACATCTATCATGTCCCCATGGTTCAAAGTATAGAGAGTGTCTGTGGAATCCTCAGCCACAAATGGGACCTCAATCATGCCCCACGGCTCAGAGACCCTTGGGAAAGAGGAGGCAGAAGAATTGTAAAAGTCTACGGTTGGGAAGGACCAGAGAAAAACCGTGTCTTCTGCTCACAACAGGACCACTATGTCCATGAACTCACAGAAGCTGTGGTTGCCTGCACAAGACCTGAATAAGGTCAAGCCAGTCAACATGGTAAGGGAAGTGACTGGCCAGCTCCCACCCCAACTGAGGAACTACCTACAGTTGATGGCTTCGGTGGGAGGAGCGGTCAGTTTTCTTTAAGGATGTGGACCATGGTCGGCCAACCACACTCTGCTGTATAGGGACAACACAAATTGGAGTCAATGGGTTATTAACAACAACAGGACAAGGAGCAGAGAGGTGGAGAGGTAGGGGTGCATCTTGGAAGAGTTAGAGAAAAGAGTTGGGATGAATATCATCAAAATATAAAGCATTAACAAAAATATTTATTAAAAAAGAGTCACATGGAGCGGGCTGCCAGACTGATAGCATGAATCTGGAGTATTAAGAATAAGAAAGACCGACATGAAAGTATCCAGAAACCCCTTTGGCGAAACCTTTGGGGTTCATTCATTAGGATCACATGACACTGACTCCTCAATCCAGCACTGCCATGCACCCACTGAACTTCCCAGTGTCCTTGTAAGTGGCCCCTGGCATTATCCCCAGTCTATTAATGAGCAGACTAAGGGGCAAAGAGAATAGCTTAGGAAAGTCACTGAGAGGCAGAGCTAAGTTTGAAGTAAAATCCAGATACTAAGGCCTTTTGTCTCTCTCCCACAGCAAGCCTGCCCCAGCCACCAAACTGCAAAGGCCACAGAGCCCTTCCCAAGCATTTTACTGGCAGACAGTCTGAGAAAGGAGACATTATTTGCAGTAAGTTGTGTTGTTAATATGCTTGCTTTCATCCGGAGCTAGAAGAAGGTTCTCACAGAATGGGGTTGGTGGGGCTAAGAGGGAAGAAAGAAAATCCAAGGATGATGAACTGTGGGCTGGTCACTTCTGGGAGCAGCTAGCTCTTTCCCCAAGGGCCTGTTAGAGGACTTGTATGAAATAAGGAAGATGGAAAGTCATCCCTAGCCTGGGCTCCCGCTGCTCAAGGGCTGGCCCTGGCATGTTGAGCACCTAACAGCTGATCACCTCCCCGTCTTCTCTCATAGAGCTATGGAAAGTGGCTCGGGTGTATTATATGGCTCCACCTATAGGAAACATCCAGAATAGTCAAAGGTAGAGGTTGCTGATGAGTGGAGGCTGCTTAGTGAGGGATAGGCATGAATATAATTGGAACAGTGCTCGTGTATGAAATTAGATGGTTGTTATATTGCGAGTGAATTTCACGTTACATGAATGTTAAATCCATAAAAGAAAGGTAAGTTGCTAGGAACCTTAATGATGAAGACTACACCCTGGGTCTACTAGGCTCTGAGAGTCCCCAGCACAACCAAGGTAAACATTTACTCTAGAGGAAGCCCAGACCTTTACTTGTACTGACACCTCAGAATCTCTAGCTGTGATGCAGGGCTAATGCGGAACAGTGTGGTTGACCTCTCCAGACTCCATGGCCAGATACTGCCTCTCTCTGATTGACTCAGACACAATGAGGTCACTGCTGCTGTTCAAGGCCAGGATGTGAGCGGCTTTGCCTGAACTCCAGGCACAGAGGGCCCTCTCCTTCTCCAGCTCAACTGTGCAGGAAACACATGGGCTCCAGTCCCTAGGGTCCTGCCAGCTGCAGGAATGGACTCAACTCTAAATCCCCCAAGGTAATGGAAAGTGAGCTGACTTCTTAGCACCGTCTTTTCTGGTTATAAAAATGTCATCACTTTAGGAGGCTTCCTCCTTCCGTGCTGCACCTAGACTCCAAGCTGCTTCTCCCCCTCAAGGACGATGGAGCCCTGAAAGATCCCTTGTCCTCTGTGCCTATGAGCCCAGCATACAGATGTTTGTGCCTTCCTTCCTCCGGATGGCCTGATGATGTAAGCACTCCTCCGAGAAAGGACCACAGCAGTATCCACAGAACACAGTATGGATACAGCAGAACCCAGAACCAATCACTAGGGATACCAGACCAATAGAAACCCTACTCCTTTTTGGATAAGTGGTATTTATATCTGGATGGACTGGTGTGGTGGCTCAATTAGATCCAAGAGCATCTAATAGTGGTTACATAGGGCGATTCTCAGGACACGTTGAGCATAATCCACACAATTTCCATGATTATATACTGCAAGGACCCTTAACTCTGAAGCTTGAGTAGCGTGAGGCCACTGTCTTATGAGGAAGCCCAAGCTACAAGGACAAGCCACATGTAGATATTGTGGTTGGGGGCATTAGTTGAGATCCCTTCCAACATCTGAAATTAACAGCTTCAGATGATTCCAGACACAAGTTTTTGGTTCATCTAGACATAAATTCTTCCCAGCTAGTGACCACCATGTGGCAGATAAGCCATTCTCACTATGGCCTGTCTAAATTCTCAAGCGCCAGGATGGGTAAGTGTGATAAGGTACTAAGCTACCAAATGAAGCAATGGACTCTGAAATTCCCTTTAGTCATAACTATTTTAAAGGTTTATTTTTATTTTTAATTATATGTATGTGTGTATTTTATATGGTAATATGTACACAGGAGAACAGATACCTGCTGAGGCCAGAGGCATCAGATTCCATTGGTGCTAGAGTTATAGGAGGTGTTTAGCTGCCCAGTGTGAGTTCTGAGAACCAAATCTGAGTCCTCTGCCAGAGAGTCAAGTACTCTGAACTATTGAGTGTCTTTCCAGTCACTGGTCATAACAGCATATTTCTCTAGCCCTCTTTCGTGCCTGGCCCAATTCTGGACATTGGGAGTATAAAGGTGAAGGAAAAACAAGCCTGTCTTTAATGGTAGAGTCCTGAGGTCATGAATGCCGCCATGTTACACACAATTGGTGGTTACTGGTGTTGTGTGCACAGTATCTTGGCATGGCTGGTTCCAGAAGAGGAATCCAGACAGTCTTCCTGGAAGAAGCTTCCAGAAGCATGGGACTCAGTAAGTATGGCAAGACCCTGCTGAGATGTCCCTGCATTAAGAGGCCACCTATGTCCCTGCAATATTTCCCTCCTCTGGAAGCCTTCACCCAGTCCTTAAACACATCAATGCTCTCTGCCTTCTGATAGCCCTCTGCTTGGAGCTCTGCCCCTTACTCAGGCTTATCCCACCCTATCAGAAGTCCCCTCCCAAGTCATGCCTGCCAAGTCCTCCTCTCATCACACAGCAGACTCTGATCGCATGCTTGTCAGCTTGTTAACTATGGTTGCAGTGCATGAGGAAATCATTGCCGTTCTCCTCGCTCTTCTTTCTCAGTGCTAGTCCAGAGTCATTCAGTAAATATTCAGTAAATATTCACTGAAAGAAAGGGTCTTGAGGCCCTTCCCCGTGACCTCAACTCTGCCTAATGTGTTCTAATCTTCCTATCAAACCTCATTCTATTCCCCATCCTTGCTTTTGTGAATTTTGCCCCCTTTGCCTCAGAACAGCTTACCGCCACTACAGCGCAGCCCTGGTGAGCCACAGCTCATGCTATGACCTAGATGTGAAACAGCTTCCATGGGCTCATGTGTTTGAACACTTGATTCGAGCTGATGGCTCTTCCGGGTGGTGGTGGGGAGCTGTGGAAACTACTAAGAGGATGTGGGATCACCGGGTGACAGGCCTAATGGGTGATATCCCAGCCTATCCGAACTCTCTGCTTCCTGTTCTGCACACATGTGAGAAAGCAGCCTCACACTCCCCATCATGGACAAGAGGTGGTCCCACAACTATAACCCGCCATACCTGAACTGCAGAGCCAGAATAATCCTTCCTCACTGAAAACAGTGAGAAACAGCTTCTGTCTGCCACCTCCTGTCCCCCAACTGTACTCCCCCAGACCTCCCCACTCGGGACTCCAGCATATTACCAGCAGTACCTTCAGGCCATTGCTCTGTGCAGCCTTGCACTCTGAGGGAGGGAGCAATGGGAAAGGAGAAGCCGATGACAGTCTACAGAGAACTTCTACAGCTGCTGGAGTCCCGATTCCCCATCGTGAGGAAAAACACCTGGGCCCAAAGGCAGAGGAAAGAGTTCATCAGATTTGACAAGGTTACATGATGTCATAGCGCTGACGAATTTGCAGGGATGACAGGATAAATGTGTCCAGGGAGCTTGACATTTAGAATGGAGAAGAGACAGAAGGGGCAGGAAAGGTATGATTACACACGCAATGGTCTGCCCGGATGGGGCATTGTCCTTCCAGGTATGTCACCCACTTAGCAAACACAGAAACCGCGGATCGTGTCTATATATAGCCAGGAGGAGATTAGGCGGAATTATTCAAAACAGTTGTGTAGATGGCTGCTTCCTGCTCATCACTGTTCAACCTGGCTGATCCCAGAGTCCAGGGAAGAGGATTTCTCATGTCCCAGAGTCCTGCACTGACTTCCAAGGGCCAGCAGCACAACACAGAGGCAACACTGTCACCCCTCAGCTTTTCCACTTCACATGTCTTTTCTCAAAATAGATCTTCGTAGGGAGAAAAATAGCAGAGCTGAATGTAAGATAAATCCATTGCAAGAAGCTTTTATTCCCATGGCCAACCACTGCTTTGGATTAAGATCCTAGGAAAGGCCACATAGACCATTCTTGGCAGGCCCTCTTGTCACTGAGTTTTCTGCTGGTATCAAGCTTGTTTGTGACCTTGAAAATACATTAGAAAGGCCTGGGTTCAAACAGTAGCTCTGTCCCTCAATAGCTACGTGATTGGGCAAATCCATTGTCCTCTTCTTGCCTCATTGTCTCATCTGTGAAAATGAGATAGTAGAAGCTCTTCAAAAAGCAGAAAGGATTTAGCAAGATAAAGCATTCAGCAATGATCAATTGGGTACTTACAATATTTCACTCATGATTTCTATGGGCTTAGCAGGCCCTTTCACGAGGAACACAATGCTCCGTGCTCTCATGGAATTCAGTTCAGATGTGGAAAGGTCTGCAGAAAATCAAGTATGTAAATGAGCTAATAGGTTGGAAAGGACGTGATGCTAAAGATCAGCTATAAAGCAGGTGGAGAAGAGGGAAGATGGCCACAATGCCCCTTTCCCACTCCTCTCAGCGAGAGGCAGGACCTAGTTCCTCTGCCCTTGTCATAGGCTCTCCTTAGAGTAGGAGGGTGATGTTCTGGGAGCCCAAGACAGGCCCAGAAGACTGGCTGCTTCTTTCTGGAGCTCTCAGAATATCCTTTCAGGAAACCCTCAAAGTCCCATGTGCTAAGTCTGAGTTCTCGATTCTGCCATGCTGGGGAGACCACGTGGAGATCTCTGCTTTACCATCTGCTGAGCCCTGTCCTCCAGCCATCTCTGCCAAAGCTCAGCAAATAGTGTCAAGTCACAAGGGCTGGACCAGCCTACCCATCAACTGAATACAACTAAGCAATCTGAATGGTGAGTGTGCGTCAAAAGATTAGCCAAGCTGAGCTTAATCTCAACTGACCCGCAAAATTATGAGATATAAAATGAGTGCAGCTTTCAGTTGCTAAATTTTAGAATGATTTGTTACATAGCAGTAAATGGTATTATGAGAACCTGGCCATAGTGCATAGAACACCCCCAGGCCATATGCCATAGGATGGCATCACATCCTAGTATTTTTTGTTAATTTATAATTTTTATTTTTTTTACTAATCTTGCCTCCTTTCACAAGGGATCACTTCAAAGGCACAGCTCTCATTTGTGAGGAGCGGTTTCTACCACTCTTCTTGGTGATGATGTCCCAAGGAAGAAGATGCTGAGGGGCTGCAACTTCAAAATCTGAGGACACCACAATGAAGGAAAGGCTATCAGCAGACACTGGCTGGTGTGATCGCTCTTTCCCACCAAGCTTACCTTCTCAGACCCCAGGGTTCAAAGACTGCTCTCAGAAAGGCAGAGAGTTTTCACTGATAAGCACATTCCTGGGTTACTCAGAAAAACACTCGCAGTGAGCTCTCTCTCTCTCTCTCTCTCTCTCTCTCTCTCTGTGTCTGTGTGTCTGTGTGTGTGACTGTGTCTGTGTGTGTGTCTGTGTGTGTGTGTCTGTGTGCGTGTGTCTGTGTGTGTGTCTGTGTGTGTGTCTGTGTGTGTGTCTGTGTGTTTCTGTGTCTGTGTGTGTGTCTGTGTGTGTGTGTCTGTGTGTGTGTCTGTGAGTGTGTGTGTGTGTGTCTGTGTTTGTGTGTGTGTGTCCTTATTCTCCTCCTCTTTTCATTCTCCATTTTGCACATTTCCAATCATATGAAAGGAATTCAATCTCTGGAGAGGGGGCAGCCAAAATTTGCAGACCAGCAAATTCTAGAGACTTTTTTTTTGAGGCAAGTTAAAGAATGCTATATTAGTTGATTAAAGAGTCCACAGAAAGCAAAATCTTACTAAATGACCCACAGAATTAAGTAGAAAGTAAATGGACCCAAGTAGGCATCCCAAGAAAAGGTTAAAGGTCATAGGATAGTGAAGGATGTTTGATGTTTGTAAATGTGAGTGGGATAAAAATGGAGGAAAAAGTGGAAAGAATTGATTTAAAAATGTCAAGCACAGTAGGAGCAGTGGTGCATATCTGTAATTCCAGAGCTGAGAAGACTAGGACAGGAGCAAATTTAAGTTCAAGACTTCAAGGCTAGCATAGGCAACATAGAGAAACCCTGTCTCCAGAACATACACCACACACACACACAAATTCTGGGTGATCAAGATTAGCATTTGTCTAGCATACACAAAGCCCTTGGTTTTATCCCCAACAATGGAGACAGAAATAGAGGACTGAGGGGAAAGAGGGAGAGAGAGAATTGATTCTAAGTCAGGTGTAGGAACACTCACCTGAACTCCTACCTACTCAGGAGGCTAAAGCAGGAGGATTGCTTAAGTCCAGGAGTTTAAGGCCAGTCTGGGTAACCTAGCAACACAGAAAAATGTTCTACTGCTTGCTCTTGTCTTTCTTCCTTCCTTCCTTCCTTCCTTCCTTCCTTCCTTCCTTCCTTCCTTCCAAACCAAGTACTAGGCAAAAGGATCACAGGTTATGCTGTTGAGGATTGCCTTGATGTTTTTACAATGTAGTTTTGATAAAGGGTCCTTTTCCCCTATTCCAGATCAAGTAAATGATGTGACATCAGACCCTTGTGACTGATAAGGCAGGAAATAATTCCAATAGCATTTCCCAGTATCCTACCGCCATCTAATAGCCAGGATCTCAATTGCAGGCAAAGGACCTGAAAGAATCTCCACCTTGGAAAACTGGCACATATATTCAAAAGTTAGAGTTATCACTGGAAATACTGAAATAAATCAATATTTATTGCTCATCTATGATGCGCTCATAAGGAGCTGAGGAAGTATGGGAAAGGGACATACCTGTCCTCAGGAGCTTGCTGCAGAGCAGTGACTACGCAAAGGAAAGATTGTAAAGACTGTACACTGTCAGAGTTTGCAGAAAGGAAATACCCACAGCCAGCAACCAGATACTTGGCTCAATGTGAAAGGAAGGGGATAAAGAAACACAAAGCTACTTGGAAACCAAAATAGGTCTTGATTCTGTCTCCTCTACTGGAATCTTATCTCACCATGGAGAATGAAAGGGAGAAAGAGGAAAGGGTCTTGCTGAACATTCAGCTTTTGAGTGCCTACTATGTCCTGGGTCAGCTGAACGTTCTGATTTGATTGCCTTCTATGTGCTGTGCCTGAGACAGCTTCCATCTCATTTGCCTTCTATAGCAAAAATGCTGCGTAACTTGGAGGTTAAGTATGGAGCCATAGTTCCTAAGTGTGGTTCCTCATAAAATCCTGGTTCTGAAAGCCTATGCCCTCTATTCTCTGACAAGCTACAATGCTTCATTCGCTGGCCTATGTCATAATTCCAAAGCTACTATGACTTTTGAGGGCGGTACATATAAGTCGGTGCTTTTCCAAGGGGCAGGTTGTTCCTCCCGGAGCTGTCCCATGTCATGGGTGGATAGGTCCACTTTTCTTTAAATCATGTCTTAGAGGAGGAGCTGTAATTGAACCCACAGGAAGTCCACTCAGCTCTCTGGTCGGTGCCATTGGTAAATCTATAGCTACATGGTGATACAAGGTCGGATAAAAGTGGAGCTTTGGAAGAATTTCTTTACATTTACATTTTCTGAGCCAGAGAATTCAATCAGCTGGTAGAAAGTGGCAGCCAGGAGTCCCTTCACAGGTGGTGTGGGTGCAAGTAAGGACTACCTATTAACACTACTATTCTGGAAGTTTCCGATGCAGGAGGAGAACATCATCTTCCAGCACCCTCATGTGCTGCCCCCCCCCGTATACTTTGTGTACCACCTCACGAGGGATGGGGAGTTGCTATGTTACTGGTGTCATTCATACAGTGGACTCTGCCAGGTGAGCCTCTGGAAAACAGGAAGCACCACAAATACTTTATTTCTACCAGACGAAGTTCATTCCAGGGGGCTGGTTACAGGTGGACAGCTGAGAAGGCCACATAAAGGTTAGTGACTGTCCTAGTTCCTGTCCTTTGTTGTGATAAACTCCACATCCTGGGTAGTTGCTTTTGCAGAAGGGGGTGTGGAATGGGGTGGTATTTTTTTTCTTGTTAACCTGATACAAGCTAGAGTTATCTAGAAAGATGACCCTCAATTGAGAAAATACCTCTATCAGATTGCTCATCACCACATCTATAGGGCATTTTCTTGATTAATGACTGATGTAGGAAGGTTCTGCCCACTGTAGGTGATGCCATTCCCTGGGCATCTGAGTTGTATAAGAAAGTAGGCTAAGCCTGCCAGGGTAACAGATCAGTAAGTAACGACCTTCCATGGCCTCTGCTTCAGTTCCTACCTCCAGATTCCTTACCTGAGTTCCTGCCCTGACCTCCCTGGGGATGGGGTGTGACCTGAGAGTTAGTTGTAAGAGGAAATCAACCCTGTCTTCTGGAAGCTGCTTTTGGTCATGGTGTTTATCACAGAAATACAAGCCTAAGATACTCCACGACCCAAAGGAACCTGGTGAGGAAAAGGGTTAACTTGGCTGACATGTCCTAATCCCAGTCCATCCTTGAGGGAAGCCTGGGCAAAGAAGTCAAGGCAGGGACCTGCAGACAGGAGCCAAAGCAGGGTCCATGGAGGAATGCTGCATGTTGGCTTGCTCCCAGTGGCTTCCACGGCTTGCTTTTTTGTTTTTAACTTAAGAACATTTTTTTTTATTGTTTGACAATTCCATACTTATACCTAAAGAACTTGTGGTTTTCTTTTAAGATAAAAGTTGGGAAAAATAAAAGGATAAGTCATAAAATAAAGGATCTAACTTTTCCTTTTTTCCTCTTATTTTGTTTTTTGAAGACTATAACTGCATCATTTTCTATTTCTTTTTCCTTCTTCCAACTCCATATGCCCCTCCTAGCTCTCTTTCAAATTCATGGCCTCTTTTTTCATTAGCTGTTTTACATAGATATATGTATATACATATATATTCCTAAATACAACAAACTCAATATGTATAAAATTATTTGTATGTTTTCGGGGCTTTCCTTTTGATATTAGATAACCAATTGGCGTGTTCTTCTCTGAGGAAGACGATTTCTCCTGCTCTCAGCACTGCTCAGTTGCCTGTAGTCCTTTGTATGCAGGTTTGTGGCCTCATGGGCTTTCCCCATCCACTTTGGCAGTCTACTGGTGTCCTTGCTCAGCTCATGTTCAGGCAGGCATGTTGGTGAGGCATGTGTGTAACTTCTGACATTACTAGGAGATATAGTCTCACAATGAACTCCCCAGTCCTCTGTCTCTTACAGCCTTTCTGTCCCTTCTTCCACAATGACTTAGATGCAGGAGTTGTTCTGTAGATGTATCCATGGAGACTGGGCTTTACAACTATGTATTTTGATTGGCTGTGGTTTGTATCTCTGTGTGGTGCAAAGAGAAGTTTCTTGTTGAGGGATGAGGACTAATTTGTGGGTACAAGAACACATATTTAGAGTGTGGTTAGGGATTATGTTTATTTATCAAATTAGTAGTTGTAGTTTTGCTTCCAAGATCCATTACTTCACTAGAACTAGGTGGTTGGCTATATTTCTAATATCAAGCATGATTTCCCTCTTGTTGAGCCAGTCTAAAGTTCAGTTAGAGAGCTGTTGGTTGTCACCAAGGATATGTGCCATCATTGCACCCTTGGAGTAATAGTACCATACATGTCATTATTGTGTTTCATAGGTGTCCTAGCAGAGTAGAAGAGCTGGTTACCTCCCTTCTTTGAAGTTTACATGGAGTCTTCTGGTACCATGAAAGCTAGTCCTCAGGGAGGAGGCATTCAGGTTAGTTCCAACCCAGGGACCTCTGGGCTCAGCATCTGAAGTGCACAGTATCTTTAGAAATGGAGACTTATCTTCAACCTCGTTTGGTTGCCTTTGGGCTGCTAAAGATGATAGCAATAGTCTGTGTGTTTTGGAAGTCTCTTGGATGACCCTGACCAACAATTCAAAATACAGCCTCTCATGCTTGAGTTTTGTTAGTTGGTCTTTGGCTCTTAGAGGAAGTATTGCCAGCCCAGATGAGAAAAACTTCATTTAAACAGTGTGTGTGTGTGTGTGTGTGTGTGTGTGTGTTTGACAGGCTATTTTACATAGATAGTTAATAGTATGATTCCTTATGACATTTTCAGACCCCTATACTGATGTTTTGCCCTCCCCTCTCCTTCTGTATTACCTCCATCCACTCTCCCTAATTATAGACCCCCGTTTTCCATTTCCCAGAACAGATCACTTATACCCTGCTATTCCCCTGTTGCTTCCCAACCCCGCTATCCTATCATTGTCCCAGTCTATGTTTCTGGTTTCTGGTTTCCATAGTTACTGTATAATATGTACTCACATCTGAAGATTTGAAGCTAGAAACCTCAGTGAGAGAGAACATGAGAGGTTTGTTTTTCTGGATCTGGGTTATCTCTTTCGATACGATCCTTTCTAGTTCTATCCATTTACCTGCAGAGTTCCAGAACTCATTTTCTTTACCTCTGCATAGTAGTCCATACTGTCTATGTACTACCTTTTCATTATCCGTTCATCAACCGAAGGACATTTAGGCTGTTTCCATTGCTTACGTGTTCCAAATACAGCAGCAATGAACATGGCTGAACAAGTATCTGTGGAATGAGATATTGAGTCCTTTGGGCATATGTGATAGAGTAGAGTAGTTGATTTCCAGAGTGGCTGTACAAGTTTGCATCCCACAGCGAAAGCATTCCCTTGTCCCACACCCTTCTCCAGCATTTGTTGGTTTGATCTTTGCCATTCTGGCTGGGGTAAGATGAAATCTCAAAGATGGTTTGATTTTCAGTGTGCTCTTTTATACCTGCCCGGGTGTAATACTATCCACAAAGGTCTGAACCCTTCCACAGAATCACTAGTCATGAAAATGCCCCCACAGACACACCTACATGCCAGTCTGATGAAGGAAATTCCTGAACTGAGGTTCCCTCTTCCCAGATGAGCCTTGTTTGTGTCCAGATGACAAAAGTCAACCAGCACAGTGACAATGTGAGACCACCCCACCTGCAGTGACGAAAGTGCAAACGGAAAAATGATGCTACTACAGCTGCAAATGTTAAACCTGTGAGTGAAGAGTCCTTCAGGAGCCATGGGAGGAGCTGTCCAGCAGCTGTCAGAGCTAGCAAGGGGATGCTACCCAGGGCAGAAACTGAAATTCAGGAATGTTCCATGCCTCTGTTGCAGAGCAGGGTGGGATCATAAGGATCCAAACAATAGCAACACATAGAAGGCGACCTTGCTCCGTTCTCAAGCAAAGATGAGCCCCGTATCACCTGGATCCTTATTTAGTTCTGAGATTCTGATGTAATCTGGCAGAGAACCTAGATGAGGGTCTGTTGAAGTGGCTTTATCAGGCAGATAGTTTTCTAGGCTGATATACAAGGTCGTAAGACACAAAAGAGCAGTACTGTTGATCCAGTGTGTGCAGGTTGTGAAGTAAGTGCACATATAAGTGAATGAACGAAAAGAAGTAACACATGGGCCTTGGTGAGCCATCTGTAGATGACACTGCGGGCAAGGAGGAACATGCAGAGGGTCATCAGTTTACGATACAGAGATGAATGTGGGTGTCAAGGCTAATCCCAAGCAAAATGTTCTTTGATGTGAAATGAACCAATGGCCAGGAAAAGGAAGTTTCCACCAAAGGTGGCACAGGTAACAATGTAGTCAGGGACATCTGCTATTGTCTGCTAGAATTGCCACTCCTAGGCTAATAGAAGAGCTCTGCTTTGCTAGGAGCTGCTGGTGGGAGCTTTGAGTAAAGTCACGAGAGCGTTTCCATGCCTCACTCGCCCTCTGATCCCTTTGCATCCTCTCCATTCCTCCCTCCCTTTCATTCTTCCACATTCGTCTTTCCCCCTGCTGCACCTTCTCCCATCTTTCCCTCTTTCTTCCAAGTTCTTCCTGTCCTGGGACCTTACCTCTACTTTGAGTAAAGCCTTCCTTGGTCTCTGTTTCTATTTTTTTTTTCAAGATGAAATAGGGCTAAGAACAGGGATGTCCTTGAACATCTCATCGGGGAGGAGGGATGATAAATGACTTTATAGAAGAAAGGAGAGCAGTCACCTTGATTACTCCCCTGAGAAACTTTAGAACTTAGGGCATTTCAAGTTCATATAAAAGAGCTGCAGGCAAGGTCTTTACAGCTATTTCAGTCCAACTGGGCTTTTGCTGGCTCTTCTGTCCCTATCAAGGGAAGCTCACATTAGAGATTTCTGGTCCTTTCTCCATTTTACAAGCATGTGGGTTGTTGTGTCTACAACCCCAGAGGGATTCAGGTGCACTTTGCTGGTTGTCCTTTAGTCTTCAGTATGCCAGAATTAGCCACAGTGGCTCCTGTTGGGAGTGCCCTACCGTGCAGGCCAATGTATGCTAGCATGGGAATACCATCCAAACAAAGTAACCTAAGGATAACATAAAAAGCATCAGATGCCAGGATTTACCCTGAATATATTGAATTAGATTCTCTAGAGATAGCATCTAAGAATGTGACCTAGAAATCTTCCCCCATCACTGAGAATCAGTGCCCTGAAGGAACTTAGCACCTAAAAATGACAAGGCATTGAACTCTGACTCACAGAGAGTCCTTTTAAACTTCATCTGTATTTTCCACATAACCATCAGTGTGTAAGAGTGTGTGTGTGTGTGTGCCTTTAATAAGCACAACAAAACACAAACAAACATGTATCACGGAGAAATCCCAACCATTCTGCTACTTACTTAGGCAGACTTTGCCTAGGTCCAAGTTAGACAACAAGGTCTCCTCCCTGATTCCTGTCTCCCCTTCTGTGTTTCCTCTCAAAGTTACTCTACACCACTTTTAGCTCAGAGAAAGCAATGATAGTTCTTTTCTGGCTTCATCCAATAGGACTGGCTGGCTCCATGCAATGCCATCACTGGGCCTGAGCACCCTCCAACCCCATCAGAGAAGAGAGGCAGATGTCTTGAAGCTGAGGGCCTCAATGTCCCATCTATATGCCAAGGACACGGCAGCCCACTTCCTCTTGCCAAGATAGGGACAAACACAGTGCATGTGTGTGAAAGGATGTATTGCTCACCCTTCCTTTGGGATAAGGCATTAGATCCTAACCCAGTAGCTTTGAAACTTTCTTAGCAACAGAATCATGTTTTAAATTTACTTACCAAAAAGTCTCCCACCTTTACTAGATAGAGAGCTTCCATGAAGATATTAGATATCTTCTGCATGCTCTTCCCCCAGCCCATCCCAAGCCAAATCCTTGAGCCCTTGCTTACAATGTAGTCTTCCATAAAGCCCAATTCAATACATTGTTCTCACTTTGGGTGACTTTCTCTGCTACTCTGTGACTTTTACAATGTTCAGAGATTTCTCTGGAGAGCTAATGATGGCTCCATTGAATGTATTGTTGTGGGCTGTGACTACTCAGAAGAGAATAACAAAAGAATCATATCGCACCTCTTAGTGAGTGCTGCCTCAGAAGAAAGACTTTTGTAGGAACTTGAGTGAGGGGGCCATTTCTTCAAGAGGGTAATTCCAAAGAAGCAGGGGGCAGGGGTATGAGATGGAAAGGAGACAAGGAGGGAATTGCAGAAGTCAGCACTGGGCAAGCACACAAGAACAGCTGTGCTGCGGCTTCCTTATCTTGGTCATTTCTGAGAGGTTCGTGGGACCCGCTGAAGACAAACACAGCTTTTCCAGGCAGAATGCTCAGACTCATTTCCACTTCATTCAGAGGAAGTAAAAGCTCTTTCCCCCTTCAACACTGTCCTCAAAGAGAAAATAAAAGTTACTCTTCAAAGCTGGAGAACAACCATCACTGGGATATGCTCCTGAGAGTAGGTTAAGCCAACAGAAGGCAAACCTGTGTGTGTGGCATGATGCTGACATGCTTAGAAGGTAAATGGGGAATGGGGACTGGGACAAAGAGACTGAGCAAGGTGTGCTATAAAAATAAATAACACATGACATTTCATCAGCGGTCCACACTTAAGGTAGGTCAGTGGTATACAAGTGTGGCCTCTGGTCCAACCACATCAGCTTCACCTGGGTACTTGATAGAAAAGCCAATTGCTGGTCTCTAGCTAACGCCAAGTTTCCGGACTGATACTGATTAATCAGGCGTGTATTACCCACTGTGTTGGGAGCTGGAACGCACCCCAGATGCTCTCCGTCCTCTGGGATGTGGCAATGATGGTAAAGCTAGTGTCTTCAGCAACAAACTCCCGAGAAGAACAAGTTATGTGGATAATCTATACTAAAACAAAAAGGGGGGGGGGTCTCAGGAAAGTGAATGCTAGAAACATCAGTGACAACAGGGGAGAGGAGAATCAAAGCATGAGAGAGAAGCAAAGAAAAAGGATGGGAGAGCAAAGGGGAAGAAAAGCAAGGTAAGAGAAAATAAAAGGAGTAAGAAAGAATCTCTAGCTACAGTCCTCTCTAGCTTGGTTCTCTGCAAGTCTAGCTAGCTCTGGAATGAGCCCCAGGAAGAGGGCGGAGCAACCCCAGGCAAGTGAATGGGGCCTAGTTTGCATAGCTGAAGTAGCAGGCAGTTGCCAGAGACAGAAAGCTGAAACTTCACTGTAGTCTTTGAACTCTTTCCAGATAGATAGAACATTGGAAACCTAATCATACCAGTTCAACATCTGCCAGTAGCAGGTACCCATTGATTTTTGGACCATTCTGTACCTTCAGAGAATATTCTTCTGCCTGGGGATGCTGCAAAGCAAACATACAGGTTTTCTTAAGCAAGTGTCAATTGAAATTGTTACAATCCTTCCCATAATGCACCCCATGGCACATCCTATTTATGTTTGTATAGTGTCTGGACTTGGAAAAGTTTTCTATCAAGTTTCTCTTTTCCCTTTCCTCTTTGCAGCACATTAGTTACCATGGAAACAAAACAGCCTCAGTGGAATGGACAGGGCCTAATTCACTAGTCTAAAAAGTTATCTTAGGAGGTGGTAGTATATTACACATCTACCCATTTTATATCACTTAATGCAAATTTTCGGCGACATATCTCTCCCAATGAAGTTCCACCTTTTAAAGGTTCTATAATCTTCCAAAACTGCACCAGTAGCTGGGAACAGAGTATTTGAACACATGAGCCTGTGGGGGACATTTCACATTCAGGCCACAACACCTGAGCACACTACTGCCTGTGTGGTCAATCTACTTCATCTTGTCAAGATGTTTTCAATGGGAGAAATCACAAGGTGGTTCTCCAAGTTGTCTGTGTATATATTCTCCATGTCTAAGCCTGCATCATCCAGTCTATTTTGAGGAAAAGTACCATCAAGTAGCATGTGTAAATAGTTTATCCATTCATTTATTCATCTGCTTAATTGATTTATGTATTTAGCCATGTTCTAACACTGGATAAGAGGATAAGACTTCTTTTGAAGATCTTTGCATAAAGATGTCTCAGCATGGGATCACAGTTAGACACAGTGTAGACATGACCTAACTTCTCACTGACTAGATCTCTTAGCTCTTAAATATAAACACAACTTTGATCCAAAAGGAGAGTCCCACAATTCCATCAACTAAACATAACCAAATTTTTTTGTATCTACTTCAACTGATCCAATGAAGCAGGGGAGAGTTATAATCCTGGATTATGGAGCGTGCCCTTCTCCAATGTTTTACTAAGATATTATCAGTGATTTTTGCCTGGCTATATGAAGTTTTGGGTTAGAAAGGGTAACTTGGTATAGAACAATCTCTAGATTGTCTTTGGTTATTGATTTATCCTTACCTTGGTAATTCATTTATCTTTTATGATTCATCAAAAACATTTCCCTGGCTTACTAATTACATGTTTTCCAGCAAGACATCTCAGGGCTATCTGTGGATAGATTTCTGAGATTCAGGACCTTAAACAAAAGTCTCTGCAAAAGTCACATTGCTCTAATAAGGTATCAGCTACCTGATTCTTCCCCTTTCTATAGATAAAGATGATAGATAAAGATGATGGTAGAACACTATCAAAAGAACTTTTTATTAACTAGCCGGTAGTAATCTGTATCAAATTATTCAGCCATCCTGCCACACAGAATGACTTTCTCCACACTTCAGATGAGAAAAAGGGTGCTCTAGAGAATTAAGTAGCATACACCTTGCCACACAGCCAGAAGAAGGTTTACATGTATCAGTTGCTACCCTTGTACCAGAACAAAACATGTCCAAATTCAGCTATTGTTGTTTTGGGGGTTGTCTGTCAGCTTTGTCCTGTCTGCCTATGAAGCTGGTCTACTGTAGATTGACAGGCTTTGTGTCTGTCAGTCTTAGTTGCTGTCAAGGATGATGCGAGTCTATTTCCAGAATAACACTCCAGTGGGCTAGCCCAGGCAAGTCCTTGTGTTTACTGAGAGAGTAGAAAAAAAAGACAAGCTATAATGTATAAGCATTGTTTACATTTAGAGACACACATCATCTGTATTAGTATCCCATTGATCAAAGTAAGTCACATGGATGAGACAGGAGTCAAGGAGTGGGCAGAAACCCTGCCAGCGGTCAGAGAGATGTAAGGCTATCAGGTGGCTCTCATGTGCTGATGTTACTTTCTCCCTCTATGGAGGAAGGATAAGGGGGTTTTAAGGGAGGAAAGTTAACATTCTGGCATCTGTCTGTGCACAGCATTGAAAGCACACGTGTTCTAAGGAAGATAATGTTTTAGCTAACAGGTAAATAAAAGGTATAACTTTAAAAAATTATGTCATCTTGAAAACAAATAACTAATTATTTTCCCTTAAATAGGTTCTGAAACATGGTTTCCTTAGGACCATGTTTGGTCTAACTAAGAAGACACTCTCAAAATTTGAATCTTTATAAAGCTTCTAAGAATCTCATCTAGCCACTGCAAATCTCAGAAAATAAAAACCCTCTCCCTAAATGCTACCAGCTCTCCTACACACCAGGCTGCATGCAGCTGCTCTTTAGACTGAGGCCTGGATCACAGGGAAGAGCTGAAGAGCAAATGTTCTGTGTTCAATGGAAAAACCAATCAACTTGAGCAAATTCACTTTTCTTCGCTGCCAGCATAGCTGGGGAAAATGGAAGAGAATCAGACCGAAGGGGCTTTAAAGGACAGAATGAATGTTTGTGTCTGGTTTGGGGAAATTGCTACATTTCTTTGGATCAAGAGTTGATACCCCAGATCTTTGGTTTCCACATCCACAGATTCAGCCAACATCAACAAATTAATCTAATATGTTAACACACACATACACACACACCACTGTACTTTTGAAAAGCCTAATAGGTATAGATTTTTCTTGTCATTGTTCCCTACGTAATAGCATATATAGCTAGGTTCATAGCATCTGTGTTGTATTGAGGATATTAAGTAATCTAGAGACGTTTTAAAGTATTGGGGGGATTTATGAATTGTATGCAAATACTTCACTATTTAATATAAACATGAGCATTTTGTTAAGTTTGGTGTCGGAGTGCCTTGAAGCCAACTACTATTGGAAACTGTGGGATAACTGTATATGCAAACTCAAGTCAAATAAAGTATTGCATCCACACATAGCATCCAAGAAAGTAGTTGCTCACTTGGAAATCCCTGATGTAGATTTACTGTCCTGAGAGTGGGCTATACTTCCCAGAGAATTGGCTCCCGGTGTTCTGCACACCACTCATCCATAAGAAGAACCACAGCTGATAAGTTTCTCTTGGTGGAGAGCCAGCACGTAAACCTTTTATCTTCTTTGGATAACAGAGAAAACAAGCTTTTAGAGCTTCCTTCAGATTTCAGGGTTGCACAGTCTAAGTGCAGATAGATGGGCAGCTTTTCAATATAAGAGCTTACACCAACTATCAACCTGATTTTCTACCTTGGCCACTGTCCTTGATCCACACTGCAGAACCAGGGGTACTGATGGTTGTCTATGGGATTGCTAGACTCATTCCCTGGGACAAACAAAGATTTGAACAGCCAGGAAAGAGAAGGCTAAACCTCGGAGAAAACATAAATAACAGCTTTTAGCCACTTGGGATGGGAGGAGGCCCTGTAAGGTTGGGAATCTGCAAATTGGCCTCTTGGATTGGCTATTTCAAGAGGACCCTTGGTCAATCCTTCCCCCTGTTGCTCCTGTTTAGATACCCACCCCTGCGACTTCCCACCAGTTCTCCTGCATTCACTTTCAGTGTTACCTATACCCCACTGACTCTTCTTCAGTAAGGCCCTATCCTCATGTGGGCAAGAGAATTTTTATGAACTAGTTTCATAAAATTTTATGAAGTGTCTGACAGAGGTAACACACTTTGTTTAGCTGACCTTGGAGGAATTTCTTAAGCCCAGTTGGCCTCTACCAGCCTAGATGTCATCAGGACTGTGATGAAATGAATCCCACCTTTACAAGAAATGTCACTAACATCCAGGCAGTTGGTATTGCCCATAAGACAGAATCTCCATGATTCAGCTCTGCTGGCTGGACAGAAAGGCTGTGACACTCAGGTGGAATGACAATGACAGGAACTGTCACTGCAGCATCCTCTCCCCAACCAGGTAGACCCCTCATTTCCTGAGTAAGATGGAAACATATCTGTCCAAATCATAACCACACAGAGAATCATAATTTACTAGGTTGTTTTTGCACTGGTTTTTTTTACCTACCTAGATCTGCTTTGGTTTTACAGTAATGCTGGGTTCTATAGGTGATAGGAATATCCCAAATAAAATCAAGTCCTCTTGGGGCTGTCAGATTGCTCTTAACATCAAGCCAGAATTGGATGCATGTTTTCACAATTTTCTGACACTTTGGGGTAACAAATACTTTTTCACAATCACCTGTTACTGTCCTTTCCTTTCTACAAAATTCTACTCCATGGTACAGGTTCTTGGAAATCCTTGTGTTCTTTTCTATCTCTACTCTCACCCGGGTTCTCTAACACTAGAATCTTTCTTCCTTCTTTTCTGCCTCACTTCACACTCTCACCTCTCCTCACGAGCTCTCCCCTTTCTTCTCTGCTTCACAGAGAGGTATCCCTCACCGTTTCTTACACACATCATCTTGATTGCTCTCAGTTTGTCCAAGCTTCATTCCCAGCTACACAGAAGGGTAACGATCCTTTGCAGAAAGAGAAAGGAAACTTGGGATTTGATGTGGTAATCTATCTCTACTATACACTGTTATATTAGATACATCTGAGTGCTGGGATCTAGAGAGATTTGATCTTATTGCTCAGCCAGTTTTCTTCATTCATAGCCAAAATTATGTATGTAATTTGCTCATTTGTTCTTGTTTGTGGTACTGGGTGGGCGGATGAACTGAACCCATGACCTCATACGTTCTAGATAAGTGATCTGTCACTGAGACACATCTCCAGCCTTCAGAAAAATGCACACTTAATAGTAAAAATATATCAGACACTGTAGCATTTTAAGAATCTGATAATTTCCCCCAGAAGAATTACAAATTCCACTGTCCGTGCTGCAAAGTAGTGAGTGCCGGGCTTCTCGATAGTCCCAGGACTGGTGCAATGTCTCCAGGATATCTCCAAAGCCATGCATCTTCCTAAGGAAATGACAAAGCCATTTGACCTCTTTACACACCCAGATTTTCATCTCCTCTCCTACTGGGACTTCCACAGCAGTTACAGAGATGGCAGGCTTCTGATGTAGCGATCATGCCATGAAAGAGAGTCTCCCTTATTAGGGTACATTGTTTGTTAGATAATCTACTTTAAAAGGATGCAGGTTCATAGTAAGAATATCCATCTTACCTGCTCAGTTTTTATCTTCCACTTTTTTTAATCACACACTCACTTATGCATGCAGGCACATAGGTACACACACACACACATGCATGCATTCATGCACATACACATACACACACCTCTGTCAACATGATTACCAAACATGGCTACACTGTAATTGCATTTTTAGCATCCCCTTCGCAAGCACCCATGACTGAACATAATGAGGTCTATACACCGCCAGCCCTTCCAGCTTTGGCCTTAGCCCTGGCAATTCAGGGATGCCTAACCCCCCACCCATCTCATTCTGTCATTTTGGTGAGGTCACAAACAGTATTTTACAGGCCAAAAGGGACAGCCCCATCCCTTTGTTGTATCCCCGCTACAACACTCCCTGACCACCACTCTTAGGTATGGCCTTCTTTCCATAGCTCCTGCATGTCCCTCCTCCCAAAGATGCCCAAGACTAGTTTACAAGGTCCCAGAGCAGTCAAGATCCCATGCCTCCATAGGTGGTGTTTCAATAGCTGGGAGCCTTAAATGTGGTGGTTTGTGTTCAGCCTCTTATGCACTGTTCTTGGGAAAACAAAATCTTTTACCTTTGTCTCTGGATCTCCAGATAGATATTCCAAATGGTCTTAGAGGCCAGACAGGGAGCCAGCTTGAAGCTGACCCTCCCTCATCCCTCTCTCCTCCTTCTTACTACCCCAAATCTTCTTGTATAGGTCAACTTCTCATTTCTATAACAAGATATCTGAGGTAATTTAACGTTAAATGAGGAAAAGCTTATTTGTCTCACAGTCTGAAGACTAGCTCATTCTCTTTCTTGGTCCTGTTGCTTCAGAGTCTGTGTGGAGGCATGACAAGATGCCAAGAGACAAGAAAGCTTCTCAGGAAACAAAAAGGGAGAAGACAGACTGGGGTAACAACATCTCCTTCAAGTACATACCACCAATGATGTCATTTCCTTCTAGTAGGCCCTGCCTCGTAAATGTTCCACTGCACCTCAATAGCACCATAGGCTGGGGAGCCCCACCTTTACCTCATGGAGCTAAACTTAAGCATTTCTTTCTCTTCAGCAACATCAATATATCAAGGCATGTGTGAAATCTCAGTTAAACATAAGGTTTAAGAAGTGGCCCAAACTCCTGGCAGAGAAAGGTAGGTTTCAGCTCTGAACCAGCCAAGAGTCTTCCATTATCTTTGTGCAGTGAGTTTTTCCTTTGCATGGGTTATTTTCTCAACAGACAAGCCTTTTGAGCTGCCATGTAAGGTGTCTGATCACCATCAAGTCCTCATGCTGATATTACTACATAGGAAGACTAAGAGATACATGAAGGGGTCGGTCTGATGTCCCGGCCCCAGCCCCTCAAGTCTTCCCAGCATCTGCTTCTGGTCATGAGACTGAGGAAGGAATCCAGCTCTCAAGTTTTGAAGTGTTTGTTTCAGATGAAGCCTTGGGAGCAGAAATGCATTTTCCCTGTGTCTTGAGGTTTCTATTACTGTATTGAATCACCATGACCAAAAGGATGGGGAGGGGCACGGGTTTATTTGACTTTCACTTCCACATCACAGTCCATCATCAAAGGAAGCCATGGCAGGAACTCAAGCTGGGCCCTTCCACATCAATCATCAATCAAGAAAATGCACTGTGGGCTAGCCCACAGGTCAGTCTAGCAGGGGTATTTTCTCAACTGAAGTTCCCTCTTCCCAGATGACTCTGACTTGCGTTAATCAACTGGACATAAAATGAGCCGACATGCCCTACCAAGCCCTGCCCAGATCACTGATTCATGAACAAAGGGAAAGCCATTGTTTCAAGCCACTAAACTTAAGATGATTCATGACAGCCACAGTTACCAGCATTGTATTCAAAGTTTGGGCTCTGAGGTCCCAAGTTTCTTTGAGAATGAGGAGCAACTTTCCCTTCACTGAATGGTGAACACATAAATCTTTAATTCCAAGGAGGATGGTCCACTGGAAGCAGGTGAGAAATAGAGAGAAAGTGATCACATGGTCTGCATGAAGTATCCATGTTCACATTCAAAACTTACCATAGCTATTTGCTCATTCAGGACCCAAGAGAAATAGTCTCTCCGGGAAAGAGGGATTTGGCATGCTGTGTTTCTGGCAACCAAATGATAGGGTCTCACCAACTAGAGCCTGGGCAGTCACACACTCACAGAGAGACTTGAAGACATTATCAGCACTTGACACACTAGAAGTCAATACAAATGAGGATTTTAGAGCAAGTAATTTATTTGGAAGGCAGCTCTTCCCCAACACCCAGTAAATACATGGGACAGAAGAGAAGTGTGAGTGGAAACAGAAAGGGTGTAAATATGCATGTGTTATTAAGTCAGTTAACACTGTGGTCAACTAGAACTCCATATGTGGGCAAGAATCTACAAATATTTCCAAGTTCCACCCGGCATGTTTTTTGAAAGCCATAATCATATTATGAGACTCTGGCAGGGGTTTGCACTGAGAATCTATAAGCAAGTGATAAAAAAGTAAAGACTAAAGAGTTACAAACAGGTACTAATTGTATCTGCCTGGGCCCCATGAGACTGAGCAAAGCACCAAGGTCTCTGCCGTCACGAGGCAAATAAGAACTACCACATTCCTGTTCTGGGAGAGTTAGCAGCAACGGAATACACATCGAACATTAAAGGTTCTGAGGCAGGAAATCTCAAAGCAGGTTGAGGGATGAGACAAGGTAGCAGACTTAAGGTAACAAAGCCCTCTGAGCCATGGACAGGACTTTGATGTTACCCTGAATAAAATGAGAAGCCATTGCATAGAAGTGGCCAAATAGGCAATCCCACCCATGAAGTGGTTTAGCTGCTGTGCTGACCAGATAGGGGACTGCTACAATGCAACACTACTAACCAGAGATGACAGTGGCTGGCTTGTACAAAGATGGGGCTGTACAGACCATAAGAAGGTGGGCATATGCTAGTGTATTTTGAAAGTCAAGCCATTGGGATTTTGCTCCCATATTACATATAATAAGGATAAAAAGGGAAAAGTCCAGTGTGCCTGAAAAGTATTTGACTTGAATTCCTGAAAGGGTTGCCACTGCTAAGACACAGAAGAGGAGATGCAATGGGAAGGTGTGTGATGTGTGATTCCCCTCTGTATGCTGTGAATACCATTGGTTAACAAAGAAGCTTCTTTGGGCCTATTGCAGTGCAAAGTAGGGTAAGGTGGGAATTCCAAGCAGATAGAGGAGGAAAGAGTAGGCAGAGTCAAAGAGAAGCCATGTAGCCACCTCAGGGACAGATACCCAACCCACACAGAACCTTACCAGTAGGCCACAACCATGTGGTGATATACAGATTAATAGAAGTGGGTTAATTTAAGATATAAGAGATAGTTATAAATAGGCATAAACTACTAGACTAAACAGTATTGTAATTAATACAGTTTCTGTGTGGTTATTTTGGGTCTGACTACCTGGGAATGAACAAGTAGCCTCCACTAACAGAATGGTGCCTACCATCTAGGGCATGGATCCACATAAGACCTAAAAAAAATAAGAAAGAAAGAAAGAAAGAAAGAAAGAAAGAAAGAAAGAAAGAAAGAAGAGGGCTTCTAGGCCCACAAAAACAGGAGCCAAGCACAGTTTCTTGGTGGTTGCATTTTTTTTCTGATGGGTTCTGTTTGCTGGTAGCAAGCAGGGCCTCCACAGCTGCTTTAAGAGAGGTCTTCCTGACTCAGCACTGGCAGCAAACTCTGCAGTTCCTTTAAGAAGGCTTCCTGGTTCATGCTAGTTGCACAAACAGCTCTGGCTCTTTCAGGAGGCCAAGCATTTAAATGGTGTCTGTGAGCAGCGATTGCAAATTGCTCAATGATGACATAGACCTGCTTGTGACCCTGGAGCTGTGGTACTATGCATAGCTCTTGGAGACACTGAACTTGCCTCTGCCATGTTGGACTAGGCAAAGCCAATGGGAGGTGCTGGCAGAGTTTGCCCTAGCCTGCTCACTTAGCATTTTTTTTTAAAAAGTGCTCCTAGTCAGAAAATTATTACAGATATACAATAAAACCAAATTCAGATGGAAAAGACCTCTAAATGGGTCACAGTGTTGGTTGAATGTATTTAAGCTTGAGAGAGAAAGAGGAAAAAGAATATAGTTATATAAAGAAGTAAATAATTTTTTAAAAATATAAAACAAAGTCTTTAAAGAGACAGAGTACAGACAGTCACGGATTAAAGGAGTAAAGAAAAATAAGCCACATAGAGATGAAATATACACAGAGTCTGGATTATGTGTACTACTGTGTTTCTTTGAATTTTTGACTGTGAAGGAGCTAAGTACAGAGAAACATTTCCTTGTGCAGGCTGCTAAGCTAAACCAGCATATGTTTTACAGCATTGTTCTTTGGATCATTCAGCAGATTGTCTTCAGAAGTGGAACATTTTCATGATGATCAGCTTCCGGTACTCAAAGCTAAGCTTCTAGTCCTACTACCACCTCACCCTTGCTTACATTCCCTTCTCTTCAGCCTTTTTCCTTGTTTCCTTCTCCTCCGCCTCCTTCCTTAGTAGCTGCCCCCCTGGATGATTATTGTCTGGGAGGTACCTGTGAAAAACATCTTTGTTTCCAATAAGCCCCTCCTGAGAAACACAGTTCCTCTGGTCTCAGACACTTTGAATCAAGGCCTTTTTATTATAGTAAGTTGAGCAGTATCCTTAGGCAACACAGAGCCTAATCTGAAGATCTTGTCACATTCCCAGATGCTGTAACAGAAAGGGTGAGCCTTACCCCCTGCTAGGTCCCAGGGAGAGATCTGGGATGGGAGACTCATCTTCCCACAGATGAAGGCCAGAGCATCTTCTTTGAAGAAGCACTGTCTACATCAGGACCCTATGGAGATACAGTCCCAGTGGCGACACATCACCATCCCTATAAGGACATGGGAGGGTTAACCAGACTAACCTCCTAGTCTAAGAAAGCCACGTACCATTCTCAGTTAGCCATCTAGATGAGCTTTGAGACATATTAAGAAAGAATCCAAGTGTGTAACTTCTCTGAGAATTGAGTTCTCAAACTCAATTGGTGCTTTATGAGAAACACTCTCATCCAAAAAACCCTGGGTTTCTGAACAGGAACACAGTCTGCCTCAAATATTAGGCCCTTGGAGACATTCCATGTCTCCAGTCTGTAAACCATGATCTGAAATAGCCTGGGCTGCTCCCACCTTCCTCTAGAGAGATGGAAAACAAGCAGTTGGGTGGGTGTGTTGAGCTAAAAGCGAGCTACAGAATTATTCCTACCACACCCCCAACCAGGTCCATATATGAGATCCAGCTCATGCTGAATCATTTCTTCTCTGACTGGGGTTATTGGGTCTAGGCATTATGCCCCCTGGTCTATATTTTAAGCTAGCTTATCAAGAGGATATCTGGGAACCTCACACTCTAGTGAACAATTTGAACCCTAATCTCCCAGTAACTTTTATTGGTTTGTTTATTTGTTTTTATAACTCTTAAATCCTTTCCTCTTTTTTTCTAGGTAGTTTGGGACTTGTATGTATTATATTTCAGGAGTTGTTAAGTTAAACTTTGGTTTAGAAAGAAAGTTTTCTCATGCCTTTGAGATGAGAACAGCATAGGAAGGTTTGGTGGTACCTAGTGGTACTTTAACTGACTTGGAATGGAGAAGGTAGGGACACATACCAGCTTCTTGACATAGAGCAACTGAATCAGAAATTTTTGCGCTAAATAAAGGCTGTTTTAAGCTATTAGGTTTGTGGATATTTTTTATTTAGATGTTCATGATGTTTTTATTTTCTTAGTGATGTGCTTAATACTATCAACAAATTAACATAACATTGCTGCTCAAAGTGTGTGCATGCATGTGTGTGTGTGTGTGTGTGTGTGTGTGTGTGTGTGTAGATCTATTCCCTTGGCAAATCAAGTCATGGAAAGAGAGGGAGGGAGGGAGAGGCAGAGAAAGACAGAAAGAGGCACACACACATATATAGAGAGAGGGGACATACACACTTTGTCCTCCTTGTAACCAACCTTCCACTAAACAGTTGTTCTCAAACCCATGAAATAATTGTAATCTTCCAAGATAGCCACCTCCCAGCAGGCACCTTCAGGGTGACTGGAGAAATGAATTCTAGAGTCACCTTACCCAGAAACAGTGAAGATCAAAGTGTCATGGAGAGTGTGACTAGAGTCCCATTGAAATGGTGGAAACTGACTGGACCAAATCATGCCTGGGACCAGGGTTTGGGGGGAAATTGCTTTTCCCTAGTCGAACTTATTCTGGTGTAGGAGGGTCATCTG
>LOEQ01001063.1:302444-338069 GCA_001685075.1 Bramus lutescens
TTTTAAACACAGAAAAAGCAGAGTTTAACACAGCATTTTGCTGTTTGCTAAGGCGTGCTGTAGAGAGATTTCCCGATTATCAAAAGCAACATAAAAAAAAGCTGTACCATTTTAAAGTGCGACTTCCTGAACACTTCCTGTTGTCTTAGGAATCTGCATGACATGGGTTCTTTTTGCCAGATTAGCTTTGCCTATAGCTCACGCTGACCTCATCTTTAGGAATATGAAGTCAAATCCTTGACAACCCCTATTTTATGTTGTCCAAACATAAACTGTCCATTTTTTATGTTTCTGTCTTCCATTGTTTCTTCAAATACCTCCCAGCCTCTGTCCTTGAGACTCCTAGAGAGACCCTATCCAACGCAGGTATCATATCTTCACATCATTGAAAGGCTACATTATAGAGAATTATGGGAAATAGGACTGCAAATATCTGATGGAGATGTAACCACTACCTGTCATATCCTGTGATGCTATAATGCAATAAGCAGGCCCTCACCAGATGCCAAAGAGACCTAGTGAAATCATCTTGGACTTTATAGGATTTAGTACCTCAAGTACAAGATATTACTTATCATTATTAATTATTCATCCTGTGATATTCAGTTATAGGGACAGAAAGTGGATCAAAATAACTTATTTTCACATATTTGAATGGTCACATTTTAAATGGACAGATAAGTACCCGGATAATATTCATTCCTATGCTCCTTGGCAAGTAAAGCCTGAAATATTTGCTCGAGACATTTCTAAAAAAAACCATTGCCAACCTATATTCCAGACCAAAGACTCTTAATGGAACCAAAATAACTGAAGGGAAGATGTGAACATCAGAATCTTTGAGTAGCCATTCAGATATACTTTGGTGACTGAAAACACACAATTTGGTCCAATAATCCAGGACCTTTAGTTACAGCCTTAAATAAGAAAAACCTTGAAACATTTATGAAGATGTCTGTGGCCAGATATCATTGAACAGAAGCAAAATAGAAAGTCCAAATTAATTTGTAGCATATTAGTAGGATAAGAATTAAGACAATAATATGAAAAATTGCCTAAACATAGATAAATATCAACACACGAATATATAATTCGTACCTGTGTCCAGTGGGACTGAATTCCATAACTGTGTATTTTTATTGTTGTGATTTTCTGTATTTCTGTATTTCTGTGGTATCAATCTGTTGCAAAAAGAAGTTTTCTTCATAAAGGGCGATGGCTACACTTATTTGTGGGCATAAGAATATACCTGGACCTCAGGGAACATTGTGAAAAATGGGTCAGAAAGATGTTAAGAGCCAGAGGATCAGGGAGTTTGCTTGAGATTACATCTCCTAGTAACATTAGAAGTTATATCCATAAAATCTCACCAACATGATATCCTAAGCATGAACAAAACAAGGACAACACAACAGACTTCCCAAAATGGACAGGGGTAATTATATTACAATCTCAAAATTAAATAAAAATTATGATGCTGGCTGAAAACAGCACATTCAAAGGGTTCAATAAATTTTTAAATTGTTAATATAAATTTTCCAATGAAAGCTCAAAATGACATCATATGTTTTATAAGATATGAGAGTTATATGAGAGAGAGAGAGAGAGAGAGAGAGAGAGAGAGAAAATGAAGCAAAATAAGCTATACACCAAACCTTCCTCTAGGACAAAAAGTAAAGAGGAGAAAATAGAAATGAAGTAAGAGGATACAGAGTGAGTCAATAAACAAGACTAAGATGAAATGTTGGTAGCCACCACCTGCATCAGCAATATTTTATCTTGAAAACAGACACACACATGCACACACACATACCCACATGTACACACATGTGTGCACACACCCACACAAACACACACGTGCACACACAGGCACATGCATGCACACATACATGCACACACACATACATGCACACATATGCACATGCGCACGCACAGACACACAAGCACACACATACATGCGTGCACACACATACATGCACATGGATATGCACACACACACATAAAGAGGAGAAGAGATAGTACAAGTTCTAACTAATTAAAAACCAGGCACTTGTTTTATGATTCTGCTCTCTGAATGTAAGACAGTGTGTTCTAGAACTGTCGGGGATTTGATGAGCTCTCACTGCCTTAATTTATTTTGAAATCTTTTGAGCAACAAAAGAATATCATGAGATTTTAATCTAATCAAAAAGCGCACAGATATCTAAAGATTTGGGAATTTCTGCTCTGAAACAATAGCCTTCGATTCTGAAATCAACTCTACTGAAACAGAAGTTACACACGACACATTATCTCACTACCCTCATTGTTTCTACAGCTCACAGAGAGCTTTTTGCTAATTGCCTTCAGAGAAGTTGCTTTAAAAGATAAGCTTATCCACTCAACCCATCTGCACCAATTATTCTATCTTAATTATTCTTTTAATGCCTGCCTGTCCCACTGTCTACCAGTCCATCTTCTACCAGGGTCTGTGGATATATATGATTTGCTGCCTTGGTTAGGGTTACTGCTGCTGTGATGAAACATCATGACCCAAAACCACTCGGGCAGGAAAGAGTTTATTCCACTCATGCTTCCATAGAGCAGGTCATCATCAAAAGCAGGAAGGGCAGGAACTCAAGCAGGACAGAAACCTGGAGGCAGGAGTTGATGCAGAGACCACAGAGGGTGGTACCTGCTGGCTTTCTCTCCATGACTTGCTCAGTCTGCTTTCTTATAAAATACTAGCCATTCATGGCTAAAATTCCCCAGATTCCCACCATGCTTTTACCCATGATTTACTTGTAGCATCTCCTACCCCTCCCACTCTCCTCAAAGCTATCTGTTGTCACTCATTCTGGACTTCTCAAATGTAAAAGGCAGTCACCAAGACTTGGAAGATCATCATTGAAATCAACAAGACAGTGCATTCATTGTCATATCTAGATGGAAGGGTTTCAAAAAATTAATTTCCTTTCAAAATATTTTAAGTAATTCTCCGAGAAATTTTGTTTCATTTTGATTAGTTCTTTGAAAATTTTTTACAGTGTGACTTGGCTATACTCACGCCTCCCACAACTGCTCCCATAACCACACCCCTTCCCCAGTCATATAATTTTGTGTCCTCTATTTTCCCCACCTGTCTCTACCAATCTTTCACTCCATCTTCAGTGACGATCCCTAAACCTAGAAGTATAATCTAGATGCTCAGTTTGTGCTGCTCATGTACTCAGGTTGTGGCCTTCCACTAGAACATGACTGACCTACCAGAGGCAGCACTCTTACAGAAGACTGACTTTCTCCCGGCAGCTGTTAATGCCAGTGACTCCTTACATTCATTCACCTTCCCTGGTTCTTAATCCCTGGGCCTTGGGAAGAGGGTATGATAGATGTCACATTCAGGGCTGAGCATGCCATAGCCTCTTACTTTCTGCACCTTAGCCAGTTGTGGGTCTCTGTGTTAGCTCCACTCACTGCAAATAGAAGCTGTTCAGAGGGAAGGTTGAAAAGCATAATAATCTATGAGTACAGCAGTAAATTATTGAGGAATCAATTTAATACTCTGTCCATTTAGCAGGATAATGCTAATAGCTTTCCCTCTAGGGCCTGTGATCTGTCTAGACACAGATTCTTGACCCAACAGTAGTGGCAAGCCTCCATATCATAATCAATCCGATCAGAAAGTGGTTGGTTACTCCTATGATGTTTGAACAACTATTGCATCAGTGACCATATCTTGATATATGAATCATTCTTGTAACTTGCATGGTTCACAGCTGGGTGAGACTGATGATTGGTTTTCTCCTCAGATACAATACATAGCACCTTCTAGCACACTGATAGCTAGTAAGTGTAGATGAAACTTCCAGGTTACTTGGGTACCAGCTTGATTTCTCCACAATTTATAACTCAAGTGGATAATGTCTTAAGCAACAGGATGTTTTCATCAATTCTGAAGAGTAATCAATAGCAGTAACAATAGCTTATAAAGTTTGAGGGGTCTATGAGAGCTCACTGGCTAGCAACTCCAAAGAAGCAACTCATTACTGGCACTGGAGTTTTTATTTCTTATCCTGTTACAACTTCATTTAAATATTTGTATATATTTATATGTCTATATTTTAGGAAGTTTGTACAATAATGGGTTTTAATATCACTTTTCAAAGGATCTTTAGTGTTCATTATTCCTCCCTGCATTTAATTCATTTTCAAATTAAGTTCAATGAGTTTTAACAAATGTGTACACACAAGTTACAACTATCACACTCAAGATATAGAACCCCTCTGTCACTACACAAAAGCTCTCACCAACTTAGACCCCTGAAAGCCACTGAAAACCAGGCAATCATGGCTCTGATTTATGCCCTATTTCTTTTCCTTCTTTTCTTTTTCTTGTACTGGGGATTGAACCTAAGCCTTCACACTTATGAGACAAACACTCTACCACTGAAATAAATCCCCAGCGCTTTTATTTATTTCGAGATAGGCTCTCACTAAGTTTCTCCCACAGCTCTGATTCCTGGGTGAATTTTCCCATAAAACTCTCCCTTCAACTTCCTCTTAGGGAAAGCCTCCAGAATGATCTGTGTGAAATCTGAGCTGTCTAGCTGAGGACAAGGCTTGTGGGCCCACTTGAAAACTACGGAACCTCAGTGGTGGGTTCATTCTTTCCAGGTCTGAGCATAACTCTCAACATAGAACACTTCTCATAAGTCACATGATAGGAATTGACATTTTTAAACTGCCTTTTGTAGGAGAAAATGCACATGTGCCTAGAGATTCCAAAATCCTGGGAGTTATTGACTTACAGTCAAAAAATTGGGACCCAGAATTGAAAAGACCTGCTTCAAGTCACACTATGAGAAGGCATGATCAACGCTGAGTGAAAAGGTGTATTTGACCTTATTGACACCATCAAGGAGATAGCAGGTAGGGCACACACTTGAGCATCTCTACTCAACCTCATTGATAGGAGGCAGAAAAATTACACACATCATCTGCCTCCTCGGGGAAAAAATGTGGACTGGATACAGGGTGGCAGTACCCTGGAAAGTTGAGTACAGAACTGGAATGCCACCTTGCTTTCTCAGTGAGTGTTCATACTTAGAGTTAAAAGCTAAGCCCTGGAAGTGTTTTTGTAGAAAAGTGAAAAAACCAACCGACAAACAAAAAAGCAAACAAAACAAAAGCAAAAAGTAAAAACAACAACAAAAAACATGCTCAAAGCTGTCCAACTAAGGAGACCAGTTATGTATGGCCCAACTAAGGAGAAAGGTTATGTGTCCCCGACACACTTTTTGCTTGTAATTGACATTAACTTAACAATTTCCCCATTTCCATTTAAAATGTCGAAGCCACCAGAAAGACTTGTCCTTTGTCTAACAATATGGATACTGCAAAAATCTACAAAACCACACCTTTGTTTGAATCTGCCAGGGCCAAGGTCACATGACAAGTAAGTGATCTCAGTCCCAAAGGGTGAAAAGATGCTTCGAAGAGCTCACAAACTGTTTCACCTTTGTCAGGGCACAGGAAGAAAAGGAGGTGACCATAAAAGTAAGATGGAATCAGCTAAATGTTTAGGGATCCTAACACACCCATTTGAACTGCTGAAATTTCCAGGCACAGGGTGGGCTGAGTTCCAAGTTCCTTGCCATAGACTTTTACCATAATCTCACAAGAAGATAAGTGACAAGAGAAAATGGAATGTGCTCCTCAGGATGACACGGGTACATGGGTATCAAACTCCTGCCACTGCATATAGAACAAAACAGTACCCACTTCCCTGACCATTCTTTCATATGAAACAATACTTTTCAGTTGCCATATCAGAGACTGAAATGCTCTTAAGCTCACGATCCCTCACCAATCCAAAGCAGAGGATGTTATTGAGGATCTGAGACAGGAAATTCTCTCTCAGCCAAGACTCAATTCAGATATAAACTACATACAGATAAATTTCCATGGGATAAATCACTGAAAATAAAATCTATCCCTCAGACTCAGGTGCAAAGCCTACGAGTATGTCTAAACCAAGAGATGGAAAAGTGAGATATGTCTGATTTCCAACACACACCAAAAACATGAATACTAAGTGAAAACCAACAAAGAATGTTAATAGGAGAAGTTCAAAGTCTAAAAGATGAATGCCACCGGAACTGTTGAAACTTCATAGGAAAACCAACACTGAAACAACCTCTTAAGAACTCCAACCCCCACATTAAACCCAAGATCACAACAGTCCAGTGATGAAATTTGAAATCTATGAAGGCAACTCAACAAGTTAAAGTCCAAACTGTGTCACTGAGTAGATGAGTCAACCACTCATGCCAAGAGCTCAACAGAAACTTCAATCTCTGCTGTGTCTATGTAACCCATATCTGACACAATACATTCAAAACTAAGAAAGAACACAAAACCCAATGTAGCGATGACTTAGCTATTGGAACTATCAGATACAGACTTTCAACTGACTATGATTATTTTAATAAAAATGATCAAAGTGATCAGCATGCAAGAGGAAATAGGAAATTTTACCAGAGTTTTTAGAACCAACTATAAAGGTTGGCAATTTAAGACAAGATTTCAGTGATTAATTCCTTCTGTGGTCTTATTATAAACTGGACCCAGCTAAGCAAGGAACCAATGAACTGAAGACAGATCAATTAAATTTCCGCATGCCTACATGAGAATGAAAGAGTGAAAACATGAGCAAAGCATGTCATTCTACAGGGTCATGTCAAGCAGCCTAACATGGATGGAACTGAAGTCTCAAGAAGAGAAAAGATGAAAAAAAAAGGCAGAAAGAAAATGGTGATAAAGATTCTAAAACATAACGAAGGACTAGAGACCATGACTGCCACAGGCTCACTATACCCTGATTAAAGTAACAGAACACACACATGACAACACACCCACACATACATGCACAAGCAGAGAAATCTGTCAAGATTTAAAAAAAAAACGATTCTGCAAAGGCAGACAAAAAAGCAAAGAAGAAATAAAGGTAATTATAACTTTCATCAAAAACCACACGAGGAAGAAAGCAGTGGGCGATGACATTCAAGGACTAAAGAAGAACTATCAGGACTTTCAGACACGAATCCTCTCCCTCAACACTTCCCAGATCTACTCCTCTTCTCTACCCACCCAGCTTGGTGTCCTCTTTAAAATGCCTCAGGCCCAATTTCTGCTGTACAACTATTCCCAGATGTGTGGTCTCCCACTGGAGCATAATCAACTTCTCAGTTGATGACACGAGCTTATCAGGGATGAAAAATTCATCATCAGGATACTGTCTATTCTGTCATTGCAATGAATGTTAAAGAGAAATTCTTGAAGCTAAAAAATATGCTAGAACATGACAATTTGGGTTCACTTAAATAAGCAAGGAGTTAAAATGCTAAATGCAAAGGATAAATATGAAGGGCAATATTTATAATATCTTTAAATCTCACTGTACATTATTAATGGTATTTTAAAATTTATAAAATAAGTACAGAAGTAAAACAAGAGAATACCAGAAGTAAATTATCGTTTGATTTGTACTTGAGTTGGTATGACATCAAATAGATTGTAATAAAGTAAGGATATATAAAAATTAGAGTATCTAAGAAGAAATACAAAAAGCTAATAGATACAATGGAATCATATAACTACTAAATAAATCTCCAAAAAGGCAACTAAAGGGAAGGAACCTATGGCTCAACAGGCCCTAGGCCCAGTGGAGAACTGAATATTATTACACTGCCTATTATACTGCTGGAAGGTGTTATGTAGGCTATTGGAGGAGAAAACTGCTCATCAATAAATGCCTAGCTGCATATCCTGTGAGCTCTAATAATGACTGCCCTATCAAGACATGCATGCCATGCCCACTGGTGCAACTGTGGCATGAATATCATGGCAGTAACCTAGCACTTTCTTATTAGATTTAAGCCTGGCTCTACAAGATGGAGTATATGACTGGCACCATTACTGCACCCAGAACCAATGGCTAGACACGTCATAGGACCTAGGGGAGGGCCTACTACTATTCTGCTTCTAAAGGACACAGTATGAAACGGACTCTGAATGACTTGCCATTATACCCGTAGATGAATGCATCTTTCTACCCTCATCTGAGAAGCTTCTCTTTGCAGCAGACAATGATTAACACAGAAATCTACAATTGGTCACAGTATAGCGATGAAGAGACTTCAGAATGCTTAGCCCCGAAAATAATCTATATACCACACCCTACTCTTAAGAGTTGGGGATCCTTGTGGAAAGGGGAGCAAAAGGAGTGTAAATAAGAGCTAGAGGAAGCAGATGGCGAGAAGGAAATATTATCTTCAGAATACACCAGGGCGTCTGCACATATGAATTCACAGTGGTGGCACCAGCATTCACAAAGCCACTGCAAGCCCAAGTCAGTCAAAATGTTAGCATGAAGAGTGGAGTTGGGCAGACAATCCTACCCCTGGCCCTACAGCTACTGGTAAGTTTTAGCTGCTGGGAGGGGAAGAGACAGTTTGTTTTTTCTAAGAGTTTAGCCTCTGATAAGTTGACTATGATCCAGTGGAAGAGTGAACATCTGAGAACATTTGCAGAACACAAATTGGTCTTGAAGAGTTTAATTTTTATAAAGACACAAAGTTAGGTCGGTAGGGAAGAGGAGTGGGTCTGGGGAGTGTTGAGCGAGGGGAGAGAATATAATTAAAACACATACAGGTATCAGGTTTCAGTGTATGTCTGGTTCCACCAGGGTTCTCTACTTGAGTTCATTGGTCTTTATATCTCTCTGCACTAATGTCATGTTATTTAATTCCCAATAATTAAAATTTATACTATCTCAAAAAAACAAAAAACACATACAAAACTCTCAAAGAACTAATAAAAAATTCTAGAGCAAAGCAAAACCCTGACCAAGAAATTAAAAAGTGAGGCTGCTATGTTGCTGTTAAACAAGGAGCAGGGCTATTGTCAATAATCAAGAGAATTGTTATATAATGGCAAGAACAATTTATTGATAAGACAAAATAATCATTAATATGGATTTACCTAAGAACACAAAATCAAAATAAACCAAACCAAAAAAAAAACCAGTTAGGGAGAACAGACCAATCCCAATTATACATCAATACATTATCATCCTGCCTCAATAATAAACACAGGTAGGTATGAGAGCAGCTGAGGGCATGGACGACCTGAAGAGCATACAGGTGAACCTAACCTAATTGAACTTTGCAGAACTTCCAACAGTAGCAAAAATATGTATTATTTATATGCATGCATGAAACATTTACCAAAAAGAGCATATTCTGGGTCATAAACAAGACCATGTAAGATAACTCAATACATATGAATTTTGTGCTCTATATAAAAAATATATACTCTAACAATGGAAATTAACTAGAAAGCAATAGCTAAAGGAAATCTTGAGATTCTCTACATATTTGGAGATTGGATAAACAATAATTTGCAAAAAAATAGATAGATGGAGAAAAAAGGAGAAATGGGTAAAGTAAAAATTTTTTAAAAAGAGGAGAGGTGGGAGGGGAGAAAGGAGATAGGGGGGAAGATGAGAGAAAGAACAAGGACGACCTGCGGTGTCTCTTATTTGACTGTGGGTAATGTTTGGCCTCAGAAATCCAAATATAATCAAATTAGAGCATATGGAAGACAAACAGAAGTTGAGTCTTCTGATTACAATTCTAGCCTAAACACTGCAGAATTGTGCAATCCTGGCACCTAAGCAAAGCACCTTTATTTCTCATGGTTTATTCAACACAGTGTCAGAAAGTAAAAGGTTCTCCATGCTTAGTTCTGCTCAGTTCACCTCTGACCGACAGCAAGTGGACAAGCCCTTGAGCGCGAACTCCTCACTCTGCCGATCCTCACCTCAAGCACTACCACCTGAGCTTTGCTTTCCCAGAGGGAGGTCTGCAGCAATGCAAGAAACTTCTTAGCCATACCCAAGAGTAGCGAGGTAACCAGAAGGTTAGTGTCCTGCCTGAGGTGACCACAATAAACAGGACCAAATGGTAAGCATGGCAGCCTCCCCATCTTGCTGCTTCTCAGAAATCTGAGCAAGCCAAGCCTTGCTTCTCATAACACAGTCTCAATTTCATTCTCTTATCTTACGTGTTCCTCATGACTGCCTGCAAGGTTCACCTCCCAGAAAACCCCCTGTACCCCAAGTCTTTTGTCTTGGGCTCAGACTAGACTCAAGATCTCAGAACTTCCTGCCCAGGACAGAAATAGCCATTATTCTTGCCCCTGATCCTCCATCAGAGAATAGTCACACACACCAGATCGAACTATCAAGTTGGTCATTAGGGGCAATTAAAATCAGGGCCTTGTGCACAGTAAGTAAGTAGCCTACTGCTGAGCTACCCAAGCCTTTGATTTGGTCATTCTTAACAGGGAAACAAGCCACTAACTTCAGAGAGATGAAGAGACCGGGTGAAGACTGTCATCCCGGGGACCGGTTATTGCTTTTGCATTTTTTCCACTGACTTTAACACTAAAGAGCCAAGAGCATGTGGTCAGCCAGCCAACAGTCCTCAAGTTATCTAATTCCCAGGCCTCCTTCAGACACATAAAATATACATAGGCAGAGAGTACCTAAAAATGGAAATTGAATCATGACAAATTTAAGACATATTTTGGACCTGGACTGTCCCTGACAGTCCTTCACATGATTTTTAGGGGTGAGAGCTGGGACCACATGCCCTGACTTAATGACCCCATGACTAAAAGCAGGCAAGGAGTGCAACAAGTCCAGCCTTGGAGCAGTTCCCCATGCACTCAGCCCACCAAGGCTTCCTCCCCTCCCTGCTCACCCTGACCTCTGCAGTGAGTCACCCCTCCCAGCACGGCCACCAATCCATCAAAGGAAAAGAGACATCCTCTCCCTTTTAGGAACAAAACATCTTCAAAGCACTGACTTAGGAGCGGTTCAGGGCCTTTCCAAGGAAACTATCAATAGGACAACTTGGAACTTTCCAATTCCTTCACCTCTTATTGAATCTCCTGTGTGCATAGGCAACACCAGGTAGGACAGGGGAGTGAGGGAAATCCAGCCCTAGCTTCAGTGAGTTCACAGTCAAATGGGTGAATTATGAACATCACAGGAAGTTAGCATTCTTGGCCTTTTACAAAGGGCTTTCTGATAGCATCTTTTCAGGTCCTGTTACTCCAGAGGGCAGATGAGAGATCCAGAGCCACTGGTGTGCCCGCGTGGACCAGTTCCATGTGGAAAACTAAGTAAATGAGACAGCGAGGAGCATAAAGAAGAGTGGAAATCCAACAACGGTCTTAACTATGGGTTTGTTTGTTGGTTGGGGTTTTATTTTGTTTGCAAAGATAGCTGCGTCCATTGACCTCCAGCTTATAGGGTTGTAGCTGAAATATGGTTTGTTTGTTTGTTTTCCCATGAGGACTCATTGGTGTTTAATTCTTTAATGTAACCAGATAGGAAGACGGGACGTATTAAGTGGTGTTTGAGTCAGGAGGGTAAACACTGACTAATGCCTGCCTTGCAAGCATGAGTCTTTAGCCACTGTGCGAATTCAGCCCCCTTGTTTTCTTCCCAATCAGTCTGCTCGCCCTCTGCCACAAAATACACACTAGAGGGCAACCAGATACAGTTGACCAAACTTAGCCTTTCATCAAACTTGAACTGGGAGCCAAATAAACTTTCTTTTATCAATTACCCAGTCTCTGATATTCTGTCATAGCAACAGAAAACAGACTAAGACATCTGCCTGTGCTCCGGCGCCATCTGCAACTAAGTACCTCCTACTATAAGGTCAGGTGGAGACCCACCACTGTGTCTTCACCTAGGCTGGCCTAGGGTGGACCAGGGAGCCACTTGCTTAGCATACATTTGTTTGCAATAGATGTGTAACCCACACCTCACCAGTGCCAGGTTCAATGTTGCCTTTATAAGCCCCGGGACACTTTGATTTTTCTTTGTAATATCTGAAGGTAAGTCTCAGATATATGTTCTGATTAAAGATGGAGTGACATGTTGACCCTCACCCTCTCTGCCCTTGGGATTATCCCAAGATAGCCCCAAATATTTAAATATATTTACCTACACCTTTCTAAGTCTTAAAAGATTTCTCAAGTGCAAATCCTTATGTATCTGTGCATTGCCATCCTGGAGCAGATGAAAGATGTGTACACAGGCTTCAATATTCCTCTTACCAGGAGATGAGGTCTGAGCCTCATCCTTTAAGGGTGGTCTAGCCCTAACAACTGGTTTATTCAAGAGTATGGCCCAATGAGATCCTGAAACTTCTGAGACGAGGGCATAAGAAGTCACCCAGCTTCTGGGTGACTCTCTTCTTGGGATACACGCACTCAGAATCCAGCTGCTGTGTAGTGACAGACCCAAGCCCCATGGAGAAGCCACATAGAAGTGTTTGGTGCAAATCTCAGCCAGCTTCCTACATTACCCAGCAGCCTTATAAATAAGGCACATTAGACATTCAGCCTAGCCACCATCTGGCTGTACCTGTACAAGAGACCCTGAGGGAAGCTTTCCCACAAAATACCAACCAACCCATCAAAGCATAGGAACAATCATATATTACTGTTATAAGCAATCAAAGCAATCATGTTTGGTGTATAATTTTTAATCTAGTAATAATAAGAGCACATGCTTAAGAGAAACTGGTGAGAACCAAGCCCTGTGTTCTCAGTAAGGAACTGACTCTTCTAATCCACCAGTCTTTACTTCATGGCTTCTCACTTCCCCAGAGGGGTCTGAAGTATTCTAGAAAGATGCCTACAGAATGCATTTATTGAAACCGTTGGTGGCAGAGGCTGAGAAGACCTTTAAATGCCAAGAGATACATTGTACAAACCATTATACAGAAACAAAACAAATGAACAAAAATATATCACGAAGCTCAAAGAGTAAAGGGGAAAACCGGTGCGTGCCTGGAGTTAGCTCCCTTGATTCTCAGTCCCCTGCTCTAGCTGTGACTATACTTGCTATCCATCTGCTCAGCAGCAGAGCAAAGTCTTCAGCACAGAGTCTGCCAGACATGAAGCCCTTCTCTGGTGAAGCTGCTCTGAGAATCTCAGCAGCACAGCTTAGAAGTCGATCTGATCTCCGCAAGCTTATAGTACTGCCTGGGAGGGCAGCTTTCCAGATGCCCCCCTTTGAATTATTCAGTACACCTGTTGTGAGGCTGCACAGCTCTGTGCCAGGAAATGAGTATGACATCCACATAAGTGACATAAGCATGAATAAAATAGTGCATCATCCTGGGCCAGGTTACAGAAACAACCCGATCCAGTGTGATGAAGCCAGTACGCTAACAGCATCTTCTGTGAAGCCTGGGGGACACAAATGTCCCCTTCATTCTGGGGACAATGAAGCACCGTGGGATCATCTGAACTGCCTTTAAAGAGTAAGCAGAAATCGACAAAGCAAGAAGTGGGCATTGGATGAGAGTCCAGTTAGAGGGAAAGAGCAGAAAGTGGGCTTTGCACCTTTAAGTGCTCTGGACGTTAAATGAGTCCGAGGCACAGTAGAATGAGATGGGAGTGAGAGATATAGGCTGACAAGGCAGGGCTCATGTTCAGGATAAATATTTGGAGCTGTGTTCTGCAGGATGAATCAGATGCTACAGAGCAATAGATTTCACAATGAGTATTTCACAACAGGGAATTTGGCAGTGGGAAGATTCAATCAGAATGTATATTAGTCATATGGAACTGAATATCGCTCTGAAAATCACACTGGCATAGATTAGTAAGAACGTATTTCTCATTCCTACACTTGCATTTTGACTAATTGTGGCTGACTTGGGCTGGGATTAGCTAGAGGAAATGGTCCAAGGCTAGCGATAGATTAAAATCATGAAACTAGAAATGTCCCATACAATATGGCAATCCCTAGCTGTGTGTGACTAAGATTGAAAATTTAGTTTTCCTACGTTGCATTAGCAACATTTTGAGGACTCCAAAGCCACATGTGGCTATCCATTACCATGTTGTTCAGCACAGAATCACAAAAACGTTCTCTTGGACATTGCTGGCTTAGTGACCAATCCATGAGCAGCGTCTCATTTTCAAGTTCTACAAATCTATATTAATTGCTAATTTTCTAAACTGAATGGCCACAAACTTAGTGGCTTAGAAGAACACACATTTACTCCCTTCTGATTCTTAGAGTTACAAGACTAAAATTAACATGGCGGCAGCGCCACATGCACAGGCTTCTCTCGGGAAGTTTCAGGGTAGACTCAATTCTCCTGCCTTCTCAGCTGCTGGAGGCAGTCTATAGTCACACACCAGGGGCTTAGTCTGGCTCTTTCTACAAGAGATCTTACAATTCTGTTGGATTTATTCATATAATCCAGAATAGTACTCCTATCCCAATATCCTTAACTTATTCATATATTCAATAATCTACTTATAGATAGGTTCCAGAGATAAAGATGTGAGCATCTTTAGGAGGCAGGGCTGTTATTTGGCAGACCACCCTGCTTGATGAATGCACAGCTCTGTTATAAACAAAGTCCATAGAATCTTAGAGCATACATAAATGTTGAGATGTGATGCAAATTTCAAGACTCAGATTCAGGAGGAGACAGCATGAAATGTATAACATGATGAAAAGTATCTAACTGTATTAAAAACCTATGAAAGACCACAGTAAAGCAATTAGAAAAAAAAGGGCGCTCTTCTATGTGTCTTAGAAAAACACATGGGGGAACAGGAGCCTTAGAAAAATAGCTGATTCAAGAGGTAAAAAAGGAAATATGCAAAATGAACTGGTAGTACCATATGCCACCAAAAAGTAAGGTGCTCTCAGTATATATAATAACAATTCACAGTGATAGTGAAATATCAACAAGAAACAAGAGTCAACTGAAGTATCCAGTGGCCAAAGCTAAAACAGTTTGAGTCACCATGGAAACCAGTATTGAATTAAAGATAAATATAAAAAATAAACATCCACGAGTCCACAGCTATATAAATAAATGTCTGAATAATTAAATTAATGGGGAAGAGACAAATAAAATGAATTAGTTTATGTAAAATATTAAAGTAATGGGGAAGAGACAAATAAAATAAAATAGTTTATGTAGATACTCCAACTTCAAGGAAATGAAGCCTACCTGCCCACTTGCTGAGTTGGATCATGGTGGCTTCCTTCCATAGGAGCAGAAAAGGGAAAAAAAGACTAACAGGATGAAGAAGCTCAACAAATAATCCCTTGGTCAGGTGATAATGGTTCACATCAACAATGAGAGGTAAATTTGAGAGCATGTACCCTTGATATAATGTAAAGTCAACATCTATTGTGTCACCTCTGTTGTGTTCCTCCTGAGAACACACCACTTCCATCTAGTCCTGAGGACAAGAAACCAGACGACAATAGAGGAAGAATTCCATTAAAATTCCCATCAATACTCCTCAGAACTGTCAAGAGTATCAAAAGCAAGGGCAGCCCAAGAAACTGTCATAGGAAAGAGAAAAAAAGAAGTGGGTGCTAAGTGTGCTGTGGTATCCTGTGTGAGATCCTTGAACAGAAAAAAAAAAGATTTGTGGTGAAAACCTCAATAAGGTATAGACTTTATAAATAGTGTGTAAGTATTGACTTGTCATTGTGGCAGGTAGCCCACACTGATATTAAATATTAGTACGAGGGGAGACTGGATTTAGGACACAATCATATCTTCATGCTTCTCATTCAAATTTAAGTAATTATAAAATAAAAAGATTATTTCAAAAATAAGGGGGCATTAAAGAATTGATTTCAGAGCAAGCACTGTTAAGAATCTGATGTGGGATTCCCCTCTGTATGTTGTGAATATGTTTTATTACCATTGGTTAATAAATAAGCTGCTTTAGCCTATGGCAGGGCAGAATATAGCCAGGCTGGAAGAGATATAGACAGAGAGTAGGCAGAGTCAGGGAGATGCCATGTAACTGCCAAAGGAAAAGGACACACTGGAACTTTACCAGTAGGTCACAGCCTCATGGCAATACACAGATTAATAGAAATGGGTTAATTTAAGATGTAAGAGTTACTTAGCTAATAGGCCAAACAGTGTTGTAATTAATAATAATAGTTTTGTGTGATTATTCAGGTCTGGGCAGCCAGGAAATGAATGAGCAGTCTCGGTTTACAAGAGTCCCAAGGAAATCATTACTATCGGATTGCTTGGGTATAAAACCTTAAGAAACCAGTGTGGTCAGGGAGGCCTGAAATGGTGATGGCCAAGAACAGGGCCCACTCAAGCAGCCAGATTAGAGAGCTCTGTGTTTGCTAATTCCTCACTTTGGTAAAACTGTATTACCACAGCTCTGCCAAGAATCAGGATGAAGTCTATAGAACTCACCTTGGCTACTAGGATCCTAATTTACAAGATGTCTTAGTCTATTGTCTTTTGCTATAAAAGTGCACCAGAGATCGAGTAATGTAAACAATGAGAGTGCATTTTGCCTATGATTTTGAAAGCTAGGTTGTTCAACAACATAGTGCAGGCATCCAGCTAGGGTGTTCATTCTGCATCATAGTTTAGCAGGAAGGTCAAGCAAGCACTTTCAAGAGAGATGGGGCAAGAGAAGTATGTTCTTAAAGGAAACACGTTTTTATAGCACCTAACCCATTCTACAATAACAGCATTAATTCACTCATGAGGACAGAGTCCTCATGACCCCATCCCCTCTTAAAGGTCCTACTTGTTAGTACAGCATTAGCTTTTTAAATTTATTATTGTTTATGTATATGGGTATTTTGTGTACAGGTTTGTATTCATGTATGTGGATGACTGGTACCCATGAAGACCAGAAAAGGGCATCAGATCCCCTGGAACTAGAGTTACAGATGGTTGTGAGCTGCCCTGTGGGTACTGAAAATTGAACCAGTTCCTCTGGAAGAGTAGCTAGTGCTCTTAACTGCTGAGCCATCTTTCCAACCCCAATACAACAGTAGATCTTCATAAGAACTCTGGAGAGATACAAACTATCAAATACCAGACTGAAGAGAAAGTCAGAAGACTAGGTCAAGTCATTTAAAAGTCTGTGATTTTTTTTTCTTTAACTTAGTAGCTTGCCCTCAGCAGACACTGTCTGAAGATCATGAATTGAATTTAGAAAAAATAAAATAGAGTAAATAAGCTAAGATCCCATCCAATTCCAAAACCTTCACTGTGATTTTGGCTTGTACCATTTTTCTCAAATAATATTTATTCCTCTTCTCTAATAAAACAGGTCTAGGCTACTTCTGAAAAATACTAGAAGAGCCCAAGAAATTGAGTTTGGTTGTATTCCTTTGGCTTTTCTGTTCAGCTCCCCAGCAGAAATCCAGGTCAGTCAATCAGAATGCAATTTGTCGAAAGCCTGCATTTTGCACATGAACATCAGCCAACACAGTGAGAGAGAAAAGAAATACGAGGCTCGATGGTGAAACTTTGCTTTTACAGAATGGAACAGCCAGACACTTGGCTAAGATGGAGCATTTAGAAGTAAACACATGAAATTGAGCAGCTTCCTGGTTTCTGTCAACCTAAGATTAGGAGGCAGAAGTTAAATACAAGCATTTTCCCCTTCCACGGAGGAATGCGGTGTTGAGAAAGCTGGTTGTAAAACCTTCACTGTGTGCTGTGGTTTGTGAAATGGCCCTGCACCTATAGCGGGGTCTTCTGCATATGTCATAGTATGCTAATAATCGCCAGCTCAAGGAATTCCAAAGTCTCCATTCCCATCCTGCACAAATGAGTGGAAGAAACTGCTTATATTAGAGGAAGAAGGGGAGAGGAATGTTAGAATGGTGGTTGGCTCAGGGTTGGCTTTTGGTTTGTATTTTGGTTGGGTGACAGGCTACTTTGTCATTTGAGATGAGCTTTGTCTTTGTTTAACCATGTTTTGCTTTTAGATTTAAGTGATTTTTCTAACCAAATTGCTAGTCCCTTGAAGGATGGCCCCAGGGATATGAAGTACCCTCTGCCCCGACTCTTAATAAGCAAGAAGTCATAGAGGTCTATAAGTTTTGTCTGCAATGGTAGAGTCCAGTTTGATGATTTACGCAACCCAAAGACTCTGCCTGACTTGGCACAGGGTCTGCTCCAGGGGTCTCTATGACAAACAGCAACAGAAATCCTTTCAGCAGTGGACTTCTATTCAAGTCAGAGCCAACAGCCCAAGGCAGGCCTTTGCTGGTCTCCGTTCTGGAAGAGGCATGTTCAGAATGATCCAGATGCACCTGTTCTGTGCAGTGCACATCTGGTGTGTTATAGCTCAGAGAGCCAATGAGCACAGAAGTCAAAGGAGGAGCCAGAACCATCTCGGTGTGATGTGCCATGGAAAATGACAACCTTAGGCCTTTCCCTTTAAAAGGGGAAGAAGGAAAAGCGATGTGCATCTATCTGAGTCTGAATAGATGGAACATCATTGCCTGTGTTCATAAAGGAAGGAAGCAAACAGCAGACAAAATACGGGCATGTTCTTGTCATTTTTCTTCTGTCACTTCAAAGGACAGGCTTGAACTTCCCACCTACGCTTTGGTATCCAGACTGTCAAGAGAAATGTATCTATATTTGTGAAATCTTTCTGTTTAGACTCAAAGACTGCTGAAGATACAGGCAATACCATGGACCAGTCAAAACAGCCTTTGATTGCCAGGACTGGAAGGAAGACATCATTTGTATTTCAGTGTAAATGTCTGCAACAGATGCTCCCTGTCACAAATTCTGAAGCAACGCAGCTATTATGCATCGCAACAGGGTACAAGGGCCTCCAGAATATTCCATGATGTAACTTCCCCTAAAGTCAGGCTCTTCTTAATGCACAAACCAGTTGTAGAGCTTGAAGTGTGCTGCGGCTGTGCACTCGACTCAGAACCTAGTTGGCTTCCACTCATTAGTTATTACTGGAATGCTGTCAGAGTAAAGGCTTCACCAATAGGCATTGGAGATACAGGTTTCGCTGATATGGTTTCATGAGCTGAGGATTCCAGGTCTGCTCAAGTCAATTTTCTCATTTTGTCTTCTCCTTGCTATCCAAGAAACATTTAATAGTATCTTTCTAATGATGCTCTTTATTCCCAGATATAAAGGATGCTTGAGATGAGTCAGGACAAATAGTTCATATAACACGCATTTATATTGCTAAGTAATATTCAAATGGGTATGAAGTACATATGTTCTGCACTGTCCCAACGGGTAGAAAAACAAGGCCACAAGGGCCTGCCTTCTGGAGATTTCAACTTCTATTAGCATCAGATAGGTAACTAGATAACTAGACGGCATCTCTCAGCTAAGAACTATCTCCTTGAGAACGCCTATTTTCTACTAATCAACAATGGCTTTAACTATGATCCATTCCCACTTGTGCTTCTCCCCCTGGGTACCATTGTTAGCTGCTAATTGTATAAAATGCTCTACAGAGGGCCTCATTCTCCAAAGAGAAAATAAGGGACAATGGAGAAACTTCCACAACAATTTGGTTCCACTCTTTAGAGGATGAAGCAGTTGTTGGTATTTCTAATGATGGTCATGAGCCATCAAAGAACGATTCTGCCCTGAGTGTGAGAATGGGATTGGCCTTCACTGTCTGATGAAGGCGGGCCTACAGAGTAGAATTGCTCCTGTTTTCTATCTCTGGAAAGTAAAAACTACTTCAGTCTGTTCACTTTGTTAAGCATTCATTCTTCAACCCAGGATAGCCCCACCCCTTATTTCAGGCATTTGTAACAAGACAGAGGAAAGAAGAGGGGCACTGAGGGTTTGCAACTGCTCTTAGGTTTGAGTTACCCTCAGGGATTCATCCCCAGTGGGGGAAGGAGGTCTAATTTGACAGATTACAATCCAAGGGATCAGTTTTTCAGGTCCTTTATATTCTTATTGGATGCCAATGGCTGTGATATGACATGATCAACCCCTATATGACAGCTTCAACTCCCGGTGTTCCAACTGGGGAAACGGATCACCAGGAGAACGTTTCAGATGACACCCAGAAGTTTCAGAAAGCACATGGCACCTCCCAAAGCATACTACTCCCATGACAACTAGAAATGCCCTGGGTGTAAACATGAGTCAGGCCTGCCTGTGGATCATACATAGTATAAATGAACCATTACTCCATATTTTCCTACAGTGCACCCTAAAATTCTCATTTCTTGTAATTAATGGTTAGACTGTGGTCAGCCACTTAAACACTCTGTGAATTAACTAGCATACCCCAGTATAGTTTCCAAAATATTTTATATCAAAGTATTGTGTACATGGAAGAGCTCAGGCTAAGAAAATATTCACTAGGTCCCAAAGGGTTCAATGGCCTGCCACCATTGCTTGCAAATGAGGGGGTTGGAGGAGGGGAATATTAGCTGCAGATCCTGTTACCCCTAGTGGTGGGGCTTAATAATGCTCTGCTGTTAGACGCAAGCCATCGTTTGAAATGTTTTCTACACCAAATCCAAAATATATATAAAGTTAGCAAATATTTAAAGTGGGATAGTTATTGGAAATGTTGTCTGCAGGAAGCTTTGCTCATAATGTCTGATGAAAACAACAAAAGCCAAACTGAAGCCCAGAGGTGGTCCTCTGGGGACACTGGCATTAGAACTGCGGCTGTAAGCATGAACAGGCACTAGCCGAAGCACTGGGGCAATGCTGCCCAGCGTAGGTAGAGGTCTTTTGAGGTACAATCTTGCCATCATTTCAGGGATAAGTACTTCCTTAAAAAGTCTTTATAATTTTATATATTCATTCATTCATTCATTATTAAACTAAGCATTTTCAAAAAAGAAACATGCATTTTATATTAAATCCAAGTACTTACTATTCATCGAGACTTATCACTACAGATTATTCAAAATAAATGAGAATGCAAATCCTCATTAGGTTGTGGGGTACCTTTGGTTTTGTTTCTAAGGGTTTCAAGACAGTGCATCCAGACTTCCATCTGGAACTCCAGGCTCAAAAACAAAGCTAAGTTGGTACAGTGAAGGAGGAAGCTGTGCCTTCTGCCTGAAAGGGAACCTCTCACAAAGGGTATCCAGTTCTTAGAGATGGATGCTTTAGCAACACTGGATTAACAGGTAAATAAGGGCCAGGAATGTGGCTCAGAGGTGGAGCTCTCACCTGGCCTGTGTGAGGGCCTGGGGTCAGGCCCCAGCACTGGGAAATAATAGTAAGCAGGCAATTATAACTGTAGAAAATTAATATTACATTGACTAAAGATGCCCCTGGTCTTTTTGTTGTGGTTAATTTTCAATCCATCCAGAGGGCGAGGGGTGTTCTTTAAAGAGTTTAGGTTATAGTTTCAAAGAACAAAATATAAAAAATATTATCTGACAAGGCAAATAGTTAATTTTTTTTCAAAATTACATGGAGATGATCATGTGTGTTTTAAAAGATCTGTGTAGAATCCATCTGAATTTCTCCAGCCTCCTGCTGATAGACATTTGTACAAAACCTTTCCCACTGATAACAACAGGTCTTTCCTCCTTCAGTGATTCCTCCGTCCCTCCAGCATCCTTCCCTCCAGCTGACAATGAGGAAACACACTCCATTTCTCTGCTGCTCAGGTTCTCTCCTGTATCTGCTGAGGTTTCTAGGCTGTCTGTAAAACATGGGAAAACCCGGTACTTAAGGTCATTCTGGATGGGTTTGCTACCTAATTAGGAACTACTGGGGGAGGGAGGATGTGTCTTTTTATATGATTTTTAGCTGAATCCAGATGTTCTGATACTCCATTTCTGACTGTAAATATTGCCCAGAGGTTCAGGTTGACAGGCCTTTTCTGAGACTGTCCCTCAGCCATGCTCTTTGCCAGCTTTTAGCACATAGTACACAGATTTGTCCAATGTTTCAATGGTATTGTTTTCTAAATGACGTTCTGTAACACATTTATTTGTTTGTTTGTCAGTCTGGACCTTGTTGTGTTAGTTTTGCAAAAGCTTTCCTCAGACTTAACACCAGGAAAAAGACATTTTAAAATAAACTGGTACTAATTGGAAATAAAGAAAATTTTCAGCTTCGAGATTTACAAAGAAAATGTTCACACCAGTTAAACTATGCTTCCCCAAGGAAATGGCTGCTCTCCTCTTCCAATGGGCATCAAGAAGACCAAAAACATTAACAGTGTTTATGGCCCATTTACATAGCAAGGAGCCCCTATTCCCCCAGAGAGAACTGGGTAGTCCTTAGAGAGTAACAACCCTTTAGAAACAGCCTTCTGGTCGTTGGACTTTCATGTTCTGTAATGCTACACTGTAACAATGAATATGGCATTGTCAATCCAGTCTGACATCATTGCCAACTTGTACTGACTCTGCTATGGGTCTACCCTTGGCTTGCACAGATTCAAACCAAGCTAGAACACAGGCCTTTCAGTAAGACCATTCTGATTTCTATGGCGTCCACATATATAAATTTAGATGCACTTATAACTGGTTAATTACCATGAAGTCAGTCAAACTTCTGCTTAACAAAATATTTTCTGTATCTACTTCTAAAAAGTGTTTATGCCTCACTGATGCTCCATTTTCACATTTCTACAGAACCTTCTCTCCTGCATGTTTATGGTTTTGTGACATTAAAATTGCCTTAATATCAAAAGGTATGTATGAACTCAATTTTAAAATGGGTTGTGAATCGTAACAAAGAGTTGTTAAAAGAAAAAATATAAATGACTATTTAATACTTAAGAGTCAACATCCTTAGCCATCAAAGAAATGCAAAATAAAACCATTTTAGCCTAACTGAAATAGTAATCATAAAGAATATAAATGTCAATAAATCTTGATGTGGTTACAAGGACAGGGGAATCCTTAAATGTTACCTGATGGAGCGAAAGCTAGTATAGCCACTTTGGAAATTAGTTCTCTGGTTTCTCAAAAAGCTAGAAATAAGATCAAGGAGATGGCTCAGCAATAAGGGCACTGCTCGCACGACTGAAAACCTGAGTTTAAACCCACAGCCCACACAGTAAGGGGAAATAAACCAATTCCCACAATTTTCCTCTAACCTCCATTTATGCTTGTACACATACAGAGATAAATAGATGTACAAAAATGTGTTAAAGCCTAGAAATAGAGCAGGCTAAATACCATGTGACCCATCTCTGTCACTCCTGGACATATGCCAAAGGGCTCTGCATCCTACTTCAGAGATGCTTGCACATTCACATTCATTATTGTTCTAGTCCCAACAGCTGAAAACTGAACCAGCTTGGATGTCCATCAACTGATGAGCGGATAACAGAAATATAGTATACACACACAATGGAATTATATTTGCCTATCAAGAAAAATGAATTTATAAAACTTTTGGATAAGTGGATAGAACAGGAAAAAAAATAGACTGAGTGAGGTAACCCAAGCCCAAAGACAAATACTACATATTCTTTCTCATAATGCCAATCCTATCAAATCTTTAGTTTGTGTGCAGACTTGAAGTGATGGAAGATAGCAGAAGATAGACAAAATGAAAGAAGGGGAATACTTGGATGCAAAATGTTTAAGACAAAGGAATGGGGAGAGGGCTAGTCACAATGAATGTTATAAAAAAGAGCAAAGATACAGAAGTCAGAGACTCTATATGACTTGCTAATGTTGTTCCTAAAAGTCACAAGTACCTGCACAAAAATCCCAGAACTAGATAAGATACCTCAAGGGAGACCTCAGAAAACTCCAGAACAATATAGGCTCTTTCATTTGGTTCCTACCAGAACTAGGCAAGAGCCCACTGCTGAAGACACCAGACACCTTGGTTGCAAGATATAGAGAAACCAAGCTAAGAATGAGTTGGAAACTTTCCTCATGCTGGCTATTATTTATAGTGCCAGGGGTGCTATGCAGGCTGCTAAGGAAGAAAAAGCATCAATGGCTTTATCTAGGTGTGAACCATAGTAATTATAATCCTCACCTAAGACATGCCCATTTGCACAATAGTGACTTGACTGTTATGGGAATAACCAACTGTTCTCTAAATGAATTTGAGGGCTGTTGAGCATGAGGGAATTTGTGTCTAGTAATGTAGACCCAGTCAAAAACATATGACTGGGGAAGGTATAGACCCCAGGAAGAAATTTTCTAATATTATCTAGCAAAAATAACATAGCATAAAATTGCCTTGCAAGTAATGTGCTGTATCCATAGGCAAATGCTATTCTCAGCCTTAATCAAAGAAGCTTCTCTTTGCAGTAAATGGCAGTCAATACATAAACTCATGGCCACTCAAGGTACAAATAAGACATGCCACAATAAGACATATATACCCCTTTCTCTAAGGCTCAGAAGCATGGTAAAAGAGAAAACAAAAATAATGTAAGAGACAAAAGACAGGGAGAAGAGCTATAGAATGCCATTTTCTGGATATAACAGAGCCATTGAAATCATGAACTCTCAGCAGCTAAGCCCATATAAGACTTAATTGCCAACAGTTACTTAGGAATGAGAGGGGCAGCTTATAGAGCCCTACCCCTTATTGTTTATCTGGTAGCTGCAGATAGATTCTGGAAGAGGAAGCATTAATATCTGTAGTTACATACACAATGGTGAGTCTACCATGCTTCAGTGAATAGTTCCCAAGCCATGGACACATAGATGCCTCCAGTTAGATTCAGTGGGTCTTGAAACCAAACAAAAAAGACAGGAATACTGAAAACAAATTTGTCTGGAGGAAGGGTGATTGACAGAAGAGGGAAAGGGACAGAGAAAGTGAAGTGTTAAAGTAACTGTAATGTAATAGATATTATTAATAAACAATTTAAATTAATAATAAAAATATATAGTTCAGAATAACAATCCCACTGTCATTGATCCTATTCTGTATATTCTCAAAGAATATGTACCACTTAACCATGGGCCAAGCAACCTGCAGGGTGCAGTTCATAGAAAGTTATCTTGAGACTTATGAAAAAATGCACACATAAAATCTAGTGAAGCCAACTGGGTTTGCAGACTCCTGGAGGTGACCTAGTCACCTAGTTCCAATAGGATGAAATGGTTATTAGGGTACTGCATTCATTTTGACTTAAAAACAATGGCCAGTAGGGTATTCCATATCCTTAATTCTCAATGGACCACTATCCATCTAAACTCATAGAGCTGGGGTCAGAGGATGCTAGTCAGTCTCTACAGAGTGTCTTCTGAGTGACATTTCCACAAGTACCCATTTAGGTAAGAAGTCACCTTCTTAGAGCACAGCTTCTGGGTACTTCCTGCATTTATGATTCTATAAGGAAGCTAGAAACCGGTATATTGACCAGTGTTGGTGAGATATTAGCAGACATAAGCAATAAAGGATCCCAGCATGCATCTCTTAAAGATAACATAGTGGTCTGTTGATGTTACGGTTTACCGCAATCTCCCAGACACTCCAAGGTGCCCTACCTCCGCAATATCACCCCAACACAGTCACTTCCATTCTCATGGGACTGTGATGTGATGATGCTTCAGATTGTTCTAGACATTCTTGCAACACACTTCCCTGTTCCCACTCTCGTTTGTTACCGTTAGTCTCCACACAGCAACTAAGGATATTTGTACAGCAGTTTTCCCAAGCCTCCCATAGGCTTAGAATCCAATTCAAACACCATACCTTGATGGTGTTGTTTTAAGAAAGGGTCTTACTATGTAGCTTATGCTAGCTTGGAACTAACTACATAGCCTAGGCTGGCCTCAAACCTGTGATCACCCTGCCTCAGCCTCCTGGCATGCTAGGTTTACAAATGTGTACCACCATAGCAACCTAGGGAATTTTTTCAAGACCCTGATGTTTTTTAGTAAAATTTTCTTACAATATATATTATTATGTTTCCCTTCTCCCAGTTCTTCCCTGATATTCCCAACCTCCCTATGAACCCAAATTTATATTCTTGTTGACTGCAAAAAAAGAGGAAAGACCAAAAACAAACAAAAAGAACCCCACAAAAAATAGGGGAAAAGAGCAATAAGATTAAAAAATGTCAAAATAAAGCAAAACAAAAAGTCCACAAAAATACCACTGAGTTCATTTTGCTTTGGCCAAATACTCCTGGGTATGGAGTGTGGTAGATATACCAAAAGACATTCCATTGGAGAAAACTGATTTTCCTTTATCCTGAAGGTTTTCAACAACAAACAATTTTTCTTGGGTTGGGTAGGAGCCCATGTCCACTTCCCTGTCTCAGTGCTGAGACCCTGTTAGGCTCGAACCTGTTCAGGCCCTGTGCATACTACCTCAGTCTCTGTGGGTTCATATACACATCAGTCCTCTTGTGTCTGGAAGACACTGTTTCCATGGAGCTGTCCATCCTGTCTGACTCTTTTTATTCCTCTTCTGCATCGATCTCTCGGCTTTGTAGGAAAAGGTTTGTATTAATCAGGATTCTCTGGAGCAGCAGAAGTTGTGGAGTGAATTTCTCTTCCTATATGTATAGAAAGAGGATTTATTAGGATGATTTACAGGCTCTGTCAAACAATGACTGGATATGAACAGAAAGTCTAAGAATCCAGAAGTTTCTCAGTCCATGGGACTGGATGTTTCAGCTGAACTTGAGTAGATGCAGGAACCCCAAAGTAGGCTCTAATGTTAGTGAGGGGATGGATTCTCTCTCTAACAAGGCAAGAGCTAGAAAAGAAAGAGCAAAAGGTTTCTTTGTTCATGTCCTATATAGGCTGACAACAGAAGGGTGACCCAGATTAAAGATGTGTCTTACTGCCTCAAGAATTGGATTAAAGTCATGTGTCTTCCTTCCTACCTCAAAGGTCCATACTAGAAGTGGATCCACCCACTTTGAACCAAGCAAAAATTCTCACAGGTGTGCCCCCCATTTCTAGATTATAGTTCATCCCAGATGTAGTCAAGTTGATAACCAAGAATAGCCATCACAGGGTTTGATGAGGACATCCCATTTAGGACTAAGTGCGCCAAAGTCTTCAATCTCTGCACATAGTCTAGATATAGGTCTCTGTGTTAATTACCATCTACCGCAAGAAGAAGGTTCTCTGTGATGAGGGTTGCAGGAGGCAATCTATAGGCATGTCATTAGCAGTCATTTTATTGCTATGTCCCTTTAGCAGAATAATAATCAATTTTATCCCTTGGCCCATGACCTACCTAGTCTCAGTTTCTTGGCCACTTCAGCAGGTTCAGTTATGGGTTTGATCTCACGTAGTGGGCCTTAAATCCAGTAAAGCGGTTGGTTACTCTCAACATTTGTGAGATTATTGCAACAGTATATTTTGCAGGTTGATGACAGTTGTGGGTCACAAGGTTTGTAGCTGGGTGATATTGATCACATTTCTTTTCCAGGAGTGTGACGGGTACTTTCAAGTACCATGACTATTAGTAGGGGTGAAGCTTCCTGTTAGGTCCCAGTTCGACTTCTCTGTATTTGACAACTTAAGTATTGTCTTGAGTGATGGGAAAAGGCCCTGTCTTACCTAGTCCTGTCTTCCTACCTCTCTACACATCTCACTTGCCTTGTTCACACTCATCCAGACACTCGGGCCTCCATGCTAGCCCTGTTCTCACCTCAAGAGGATTGCTGTCCCTGCTACTAAATGTTCTTCTCCAAGTAATTATATAGCTAGACTCAGCATTATCAGTCATTATCAGTCATTATCTCCTCAAAATGGCTCTACCCAATCACTGCCCAATAATCTCTGCTATATAATTCCCTTCTATTTACCTTGCAGTATTTATCAGGACCCGTATCTTACTCGTATACTTCTCTTTTATTTAGCTGGTTTTGTTTTGCCTTGTTTTGTTTATAACTTGTTCTTCCTCTCAGAACCTTGGGACAGTTCCTCACCTGTCTTGTTCAGTGCTGTGTCACCCATAACTACAGTGGTATTAGAAACAAGCTTAATAGGTTCTGAGGAAATCAGCCAATCTTTGGAAAACATACCATTTAAGCAGGTGCCTTGGCTGCCATTTTGTCTCAAGAGAATGAACTGAGCAATGATTTCATGCAAGGCCCATTTAGATAACTATTAATAGTTTAACAGGAGTCTGGAGCAATAGCTCCATGCTTAAGAGCACTCACTGACTGTCCTCTCAGAGCATCCAGGTTTGACTCTCAGCATCCACACAGCAGATCACAGCCATCTGTAACTCCAGTTCCAGAGCACCCAATACCCTCTTCTGGTACATAAAAATACATGCAGGCAAAACACTCATACACATAAAATTTTCAAAAAAAATATTTAAAGTAAAAAAGAATAGTTTGTCAAACCGGGTCAGATCTGATAGAAAAAGAAAATTAAAAATAAAAAGTAAAATCTCGTCTCACTCCTCTGTTCCCTTTTAGATACAGTCTTATTTGCTTAAAGAGAAAAATCCATGTTTACTTCAGTGCTTGACTCTGGTGTGCGATGAGCCAGACCCAGAGGACACAGGACCAGGTTAGTGTACTCCATGCATTTCTTAGCCTCAAAAGATGCCTAAGTCAATATTAAAGATGGGATATCATTTTGCGAAATACCTAAATTTTAGAAGTATTTTAAAATTATGTTTAAGACTGAAACTTCCTAAGCCCAAGAGAAAAATGATTACTCTGAGATGACTTTTTCAGGGCTAAATTCTGATTGAATTTTCTTACATGGGATTCCTTTTTCTTTTTTCTTACTTACATCCTTTTTAAACCGTATTGTACTTAAAATTTAATTTTTAAATTGAAAATAGATTTTTCCATACAATCTAAAAAAAAAAAAGATGTCTAAGTCACAGCTCTCCGGAGTCAGCATCTTTAGAGGACTCCTGCAGAAGCAGCCATTTTGAGGGGAGTCTGATCCTTTCCTCCTCTCATCTTGAGGAGTGCTTGTTCCCTCATCTAAGTGTACTTTGAAAAGAGATTGTCTTCCGGAAAAAGAAAAAAATGTCACTCTGCTAGTCATGTTCCAGGCTGCCATTTGACCAAACATCGCAAACTCGGTTTATGACAACTAATATTAAAAAATGGCCATTGCTAAGCTGTGAGTGACTTAGCAAGTCTTTGGTCAGAGCTAGGCATTGGCATAATGGCAGGGTATGACTTGAATTCCCAGAGTTCAGGGTGGTAGGGCCCAACATTCTGGCCAGGGTGCCTTTATATTTATGAGCTGTGGATGCTACATGCTTACACAACTGAAACCTTGAGTCATTAGTGCCACAGAATGAACATGACTCCAAAGTGAAATGGCATCTGCTCTTCTCTGGATGCTTCTTCCTCCTTGGCTTTGCACATGTCTATAGGTCCTCTTATTAACGGAGTTCCTGGCCTGTCTTTGCTGAGTGAAGATAAGATTGAAGACCCGGAGTCTGCTTTGCTTCTTAAGAAACATAAAGCTGGGGTTTATGCTTCTCAGCAAATGAGAACTAGCAATGGAAAAGTGAGACACTATCCTCACATCCAGTGAAGGGGTCATCACATCCAGCACAGGCAACTCTGCATTATCTATGTGACAGCATCATCATCAAGGCCTTCAGAATCATCATTGGGATTACCTGCTTAAGGAAGCAAATGGAATGCTTTGGAACCTGCTCCTGTTGGATATATGAGACATTTGATGAACTATACAGCACAGAAAGCCGCTTCCCTAAGAGGAATTAGAAACACTGCATGCATGAGATACTGAATGCAGGCCTTTGTAGAATCTTGAAGTGCCCAGAGAGCCAAAGAACCTCCTATGGTGGTTTAAATAAGAATGGCCCCCAAAGGCTCATGTGCTTAGTCATCATGTGACTTTGAATGCTTAGTCATCGGGGAGTGGCACTACTTGGGAAGGGTTAGGAGGTGTGACCTTGTTGGAATAAGGATGGCCTTGTTGGAGGAAGTGTATTCCTCAAGATGGGCTTTGAGGTTTCAAAAGCCCAAGTCAAACACAGTAGCTCTCTCTTTTCCTGCTGCTTTCAGATTTGATGTAGAACTCTCAACTCTTTCTCCAGCATCTTGTCTACCTGTCTGCTGCCATGCTCCCTGCCTTGTGTTAATGGACTAAACCTCTAAAAATGTAAGCAATTCCCAGTTAAATGTTTTCCTTTGTAAGAATTGCCTTGGTCCCTGCAAGATGTGCTGGGGCAACAGCAAAGGTGGCTCAGAGTTTGTGGGAGTAGACAACCGAAGACTGGTCTAACGTGAGGCCCAAGCCATGAGAGGAAGCCCATGCAAACACTACCTGGATGTCCAGGAACTGGAAGCTGGATGGTTCAGACACCTAGGGTAGAACCAGACATGACTGACTGGCTGTGGGGAGTAAGAAAAAAAAAGTCAGTGAAATGATTCCTAATGTTAGTTTGCTATGCTCATACCCTAGCCCAATCACCATCAGAAAGGCTTCTTCTGGTATCTGATGGGAGCAGATACAGAGACCCACACCCAAACATTAGGCAGAGTTCAGGGAACCCTGCACAGAGGGCAAGGAAGGATTGTAGGAACCAGAGGAGTCAAGGACACCAGGAGCACACAGCCCACAGAATCAACTCAGCAAGCAGGGCTCACAGAGGTTAAAACGAAAGCCACAGAGCCTGCATGGGGATGCTCTAGATCCTCTGTATACATGCTGGTTGTTTAGCTTGGGGTGTTCTTGTGGGACTCCTAATAGTGGGAGTGGGAGTGTCTCTGACTCTTCTGCCTGCTCCTGGGACCCTTCCCCCTACTGAGTTGCCTCGTCCAGCCTTGTTATGAGGGTTTTGCCTAGTCTTATTGCGTCTTGTTATACTGTGTTTGGTTGATACCCCTGGGAGGACTGTTCTCCTCTGAAGGGAAACAGATGAGCCGTGGATCTGGAGAAGAAAGGTGGATGGGAGGGAAGGAGGGGAGTGGAGGGAGGGGAGGCTATAATCAGGTTGTATTGTATGAAAGAAGAATAAAGAAAAAGAAAAAAGTTACATTGGTCATAGTGTCTCTTCCTGGCAATAGAACAGTGATTAAGACACCACAAAACACTATACGAGTAGATTCATCTGCAAGTCCTGCAGAAGAATTCACAGAAGAACCTGGCAGTCCTGTTAAAGCCAGACCTACCTGCAATGCCCATGTTCTGGGGAGAGTTTCTTGACCTTGTCAGCAGTCAGAGAACCACGCTGACCAAAGCATCAGGACTGCAGCTGCCAGGGCAACCAAATCAGATGAGCAGGCAAGAAACCTGTAGGGAGTAAGAAAAGCAAGCAGGGGGAGGCAGGGGTCTTAAGAAGCCTAAGAAGCCTTTGAGGGCAGGAAGCCTAGAGCTACTGAAACCCAACAGCTAGAAGGAAAAAAGCCTTCCACATAACCATTAGGATCTGCTTTGTCCCATAAAGGTCAAACAGAGATTGCTTATTTGAATAAAAGCCTATCAAAGATGAAGTGAGAAAACCTGATTACACATCATAACTAGCTGGAAGGCTTGTGAGAACAGAGAATTCTGGGCTTCACGGGTGCCCTGGAGAGATTTATATCAGCTCATAAACCAACTGTCAAAATTTGTAGGAATTTGCAAGCCTTTTATGAAATACAATCATAGTTTAATTATGAAATTCATGAGCAAATAATTTGCCTTAAAATAAGGTGTAAGGTTATGGAGATAGTTCCGTAGGCATTTGCCACTGAAGCTTGAATCTTAGATCTCCAGAACCCAAATAAAGGCCAGGTGGACACAGCTTCACCCTGCAATCCAGCTCTAGATAGGCACAGACAGGAGATCCCTGGAGCAAACCGGCTACATAGACTAGTCAACACAGCAGTCTCTAGGTTCAACAAGAGACCCTGTCTCAATGTATGAGGTGAAGAGGTATCAAGAAAGACCCTGACATCAACCTCAGGCCATCACATGTATGTGCACTGATACGCACGTAAACATGCATAGATGCATGCACATCACACATGTAAGTGCAAAATAAAGGTTACAATAAAAGTATTTCCTAATCGTCTTAGCATCCACTTTCATTTCTGTCATCTTGGGGCTATTCCTTTCTGCCAGGCTTGCACCATAGCCCCATGGTGGTATTGTGTAGGTCTTCTTCAGAACTCTCACACGGTGTGACGCTGTGGCTTAAATTTGCCAAGTTGGAAGTATTTACACCACAGAAATAGGCAAGTTCTACACATCTGGGCTTGTCACCTGTCTAGATTTAAGCAATGATGAGATGAAAACCGTAATAGTACAGATTAAACCAGAAGTGTGTTTATTCGTAGCTACCATAGTATAAATAGAAAGAAATGTTTTTAGAAAAGAAGTAAAGGAAGCCATCTTTCACAATTTGGATGATAACTTGCCACCACCAGGCCAGGCAGCTTTTGAGTTTTAAAAACTGACATGATTTAGAAAAGAAGATGCTCCCCATCCATAAGCCAGTGACATTCTGCCACTCACCTTTCTTTGGCCTTGCTTTCATCTTAATATGACCACAAATATCAACTCACACTCATGCTGGAGGTAGACTCATTTATCCATTCACCCACAAGTTGCTTCTGATGGAAGAGTTTTGCAATGGACGATGAAAACAATCTGTGAAAACCAACCAACTACATGAAACTTGTAGTAAAGACTATTAAACTTTTTGTTGTTGTTTCTAAATTGTGAACTATACATCCTAGATACCAGCAAAAAAAATTATAAAAATGTCTACATTAACCTATGAATTTTCCAGAGATTTGGTTTTTGAGAGCTCACCAGCACACCATTGTCTGCCCGCTCTACCAGCTCCAGACTCTATGGGACAGAGGTAAGATTCTCAAAATCTCCAAGAGCATTGGTCCTGCTTCCAGAGACCACTCTCTGAGAAGCTGTGCCTTAAAAGGAGAGGAAGCTTTTGTGTTTGGTCTTCCTACTGATGGATAGATTTCCTCCCTAAATTTTGTCACCAGATACATTATTGGCTTCTATTCCAGAAGACATTACAGTTTAACTCAAGAAGTCAATATGTGACCAACAGACCATAAATCTTGAGGCAAAATAGAGATGAATGAACTCCATCTGACAACAGTCAGTTCACAGCTGCAGTGTGAAGGCAGCTGGGAACAGTCATTGCTAGTTCCCCACTATTAGAATCTTTATGTAAAGGCACTGCAAATGTGCACACATTATGCCTGATAGACTAGCTAGAGTAACTCCCATCATCCTAAACGTAACTTCCTGCCTCATTCCCAGATGACACTTCCCCTGCACTCTTTATCTTATCCTATAGATGCCTGCCCCATGCGTAACGTCTCCCTCTTTCTTTGCAGACCTCAGGTTCACAGGAGAGGATCATCTATTGCACTGTGATTAGGAAAACAGGATTTCAGATGAACAGCTCAGTCAGGTAATGCTAAGATAGATACTGGACGTTCTGAATCCCCATTTACAATGAAAATGGAAGTGACAATCCCACTTTGTATAGTCATTTAAGAAGACAGTAAATTGATAATATTTATGGTGTTGCCTGTTATATAAATGCTAACAAGATCAGTGACTCAGTTTTGTGATTGCCTGCATATTTTAATAGCTATAACTAGTATTGTTTTAATGGCTATGTATTCTTTGATAACTTCATAAATGCATTATAGCCATATTCATGCTCTACTGTGCCTTCCAAATCCTCCAAGATTCCTTCTACCAACCTCATTTCTTTTATGTTTTGCTACACTGAGCCCAACTAGTGCTGCCCGTATGTGTGTATGGGTATGGTACCATCATCCAGCGGAGCATGATCAATTACCAGGGACCACACCCCTAAAGAGAATCAACTTTCCCCCACCCCACGAGCCATAAAATGGCCACAGTGCCTAAGCTAGGATTGGAGGGTTTACCAAATGTTTTTTAAATTACTTTTTATTTATTCCATTATTTTATTATTAATTTTTAATTAGCATAAAGAGAATGAGCTCAATTATACATTTTCATAAATATATTATTGTACTTTGTCATGTATGTCTCTTCATCCTTCTCCCTTCTTTCTCTTGCCTCTTCCCCTGGGTCCCTTTCCTTTCCCTTTTAATTATCATCTGCTTTCATGTCCTGTGTGTGGGATGGAGGGGTTATGTGTGTGCATGTGTGTATAGAGCTAAATCTGTATTCTGCATAGAAGAGAAAATATATTGCAAATATATAATATGGTTCCTTCTTTTCCCCCATAACCCCATCTTATTCACCCTTCCTCACTCACACATTCTCCCTCTACCTTCATTTCCCATGTTCATATGTATTTATACCTAGACTCCACATGTGAGAGAAAACAATTACTTTCTTTTTCTTTTCTTTCTTTTTTTTATGAGACAGGGTTTCTTTGTATAACAGCCCTTGCTGTCCTAGAACTAGATTTTGTAGACCAGGCTGACCTCAAACTCACGGAGACCCACCTGCATCTGCCTCCCGAGTGCTGGGATTAAAGGCCTGTGCCACCATCACCTGGCTACCAATTACTTTCTTATGTTACAAGTAATTTTAACTCATAATTATTTCTAAAAATATATTATTTCAATCTAGTTGATTATTTAGATAAGGGTATATTTGTGTGTGTGTATGTGTGTGCGTGTGTGTTACATGCATGCTGAGTGTGGAAGGAGTACATTAATGTTGGGGGGACACATGCCCATATGTATATACATGTAGAAACCAGAAAAAAGACAGTAAATATCTTTCTCTATGACTCTCCATCTTACTGCCTTGAGACAAGGTCTCTCACTTGAGCCAGAAATATATGTTTTTGGATCATATCTCTCAAGATCTGCCTGTCCCTGCTCCCCAGTGCTTGGTTTACAACCATATTCAGAGAAAAGCAGATCTAGGGATTCTAACTCAGGGCCTCATGCTTTCAGAGTGAATGTCCTTCCCCACTGAGATCTCCCTAGTGTCTACTCTCCATTTTACAATTTAATCTTTTTACAAGTGTGACATGGAGCATGCATTCTTCTGGGACCGCTTGAAAATCTGTGTACATTCCTGCACAGAGTCATAATTTAAATTAACTGCTTAGAATGTTCATGTAGACTGTGTGTCTGGTCTCAGGGTGTGGGCTCCATCACTTCAAAACAAGGCTTTAAAAACCTCTTAAGTCTTAAAAGTCTCCACAGTAGGAAGACTCTGTGAGAAAATATTTGAGATCCCAATGGCCCTCTCTCACCCCTTTATAAAGAAGAGCTCTGAGCCTCAGCTAGACATGGCCCTGTCTCAATGGGGCACACTCATTATAGCCTATTTACTCTTCTGCTTAGATCCAGCAATGAGGGCATCTAGGGGATGTCACTGTGGGATAGCTGCTGGACAGAACCAACCTAGATTTTCATCATGGCAGCCTTCTTTACCCCACCAGGCCCTGCTCCTGGCTCTGCAGACTTTAAACTAAGGCCATAATACCAATCAGGGCATGTCTGGGGAGTTGGGAGACAAAGGCAGACCCAGGAATTTTCTCAGACCTTCCCAGGACTGTATGAAAGCAAACACCATAGAAGTGAATGACATGGGGGTGGGGACAGGGTGGGCACAGGGTGGGGACAGAGTAGACACAGGGTGGGGTTGCTGAGAGGATGCAAAAGCATTGTCCCCCTCCAGAACAGCCATTCCTCACAGCGAGCCTGCTTAGACTTATCCTGGATTTTTACATCTCAAACTGCATCTGGAAATGTCTAAAAGACCTCTAGAATCACAGGCTACCTAGAATTAATAAGCTTTTTTTCAGAACCCATGGCATGGGACATTCACAGATAAGTTTTTGGTGTGGGAGAATTGTCTGTATTCTGTCAATCATGTTTTAAATAAACGCT
>LOEQ01001064.1:0-11511 GCA_001685075.1 Bramus lutescens
TCTTTATTAACCAATGAAAGTAACACATAGACAGAAGACCCTCCTACATCAAACATCCATCTCTGCCCTGTTCGTTTCATAACACCTGCCTTCTTTTGTTTTTTAACATTCCTTTATTTTGTGTGCAGGTGTGTGCCATGACATGTGTAGAGAGCAAGGGAAAACTCTCAATAATTTGGTCCTCAGATCTTAAGAACACTGTTTGTAGCTGGGCAGTGATGATGCACACCTTTAATCCCAGCACTTGGGAGGCAGAGGCAGACAGATCTCCAAGTTTGAGACCAACCTGGATTACATAGTGAGTTCCAGTCAGCTGGAGCCACACAGAGAAACCTGTCTCAAAAAGGGGGGGGGGGCATTTGTTCTTACAGAAGACCAAAGTTTGGTTCCCAGTATTCACATGGCAGACCACAGCTATCTATATCTCCAATTCCACGGGATCGTGTGCCCTCTTCTGACCTCTTTGGGCACCAGGCACACTTGTGATGAACAGCATACACGTGAAATAATATATATAAATCTAAAACAAAATGGAAAAAAAAAACGGTTCTCACTGGACATCTTATGCATACTCTCCTGAGCTATGTATGTCCTTAGTCCAGTTCTGTTGCAAATGACCTTTTGTTATATGATATTTCTACTCCTTTGGTTTGTTACTCTTTTCCAGGTGCTTTGCCAGCTATGTGTGGTGTTTCAAAAGTCAGCCAGGTGTGTTGGCACGTGACTATAAATCCTGAGGAAGCAGAGGCAGGCAAATAGATATCTGTGAGTTTGAGCAAGTTCCATGCCAGCCAAGGCTACATGGTCAGACCCTGTCTCTCAAAAAGCCAAGAGTTCAATGTTAGGCATTGTGGTACATGTTTATGATTCTAATACTTGGAAGGTGGAGACGGGAGAATCAGGAATTCCAGGTCATCCTTGACTGTATGAGTGAGTATTGCAGAATAGAATATTTGTTTAACTGTGTAAAGATGTGTTACTTTTGTTTGTGTTGCAAAGTAATTGTTTATCTAAAAATGTATTGGATTTATATAACTATGTAAAGATGTGTTGCTGTTTCTCCTTGCCAGCCTAAGGTACCTGATCAGTCTAATAAAAAGCTGAATAGCCAGTAGCTAGGCAGGAGAGGTATAGGATGGTTTGGGGTGCAGAGAGAAAAAAGGCCAGCCCAGCATGGACCTGCTAGCCAGACATGAGGAAGCAGGATACACAGTACGTAGATAAGATGATTGAGCCTCAGGGCAGCACATAGATTAATAGAAATGGGTTAATTTAGGTTAAAAAAAAAAAGCTAGATAGAAACAAGCCTAAAGCTGAGGCCGAGCATTCACAGTTAATGATAAGTGTTATGTCATGTTTTGGGGGCTGGGGGTCCAAGTCAGTAACTTACATGTATTGGTTGATTAGAGACTGGATACCACTGCCTAGCCTTGGGGCCTTCCAGGTTGGCTGTACCTTTCCTTTCTGGCCCTATGGTCCTATTTCTGGCTCTGACTCATTAATGCCCAACATTCTAATAATATTAAAGTCCTTTTCTAGGATATGAGACACACTGTTGCTCTCACATAGCCATCCAAAGCCTCATCAGTGCTGTGGTACCTACCGCCTCTACCATCCCTTAAGTTTTAGCACAGGATTCAGCTCTGCTGTGCAAGCAGCTAGTGAGGAAGAAGGAGCAGTCAGGATCCCACCTGCCTGCTCTGGGCACATCAACTTTTCTGTCTTAGTTTGAACTGGGTGCAGTGATAGTGCCGACTTCTTTTTGGTTTTTTGAGACAGGGTTTCTCTGTGTAGCCCTTGCTTTCCCGGAACTCATTCTGTAGACCAGGCTGTCCTAGAACTCACAGAGATCCGCCTACCTCTGCCTCTGCCTCCCAAGTGCTGGGATTAAAGGCATGCACCACCACTGCCCAATAGTGTCTATTTCTTGAGGTTATCTGACTAACCAGGTTACATGTGTGTAAATCCTTCTAGATTACTGGGAGCAGCATGTCAATCATTATTTACTGGCATTGCTCTGTTTCATGTGTTGTTTTTTATCTCCCAAGATTTCAAGTCTTGCCAGGCAGTGGTGGCACATGCCTTTAGTCCCAGCACTTAGGAGACAGACGCAGGCGGATCTCTTGTGAGTTCAAGGCCAGCCTGGTCTACAAGAGAGTTCCAGGAGAGGCTCCAAAGCTACACAGAAATCCTGTCTCAACCTTCCCTGCCCCCAAAGAAACATTCCAAGTCTCTGAAGACAGAAAGATAGTTGGTAACTCTGTGCTCCTTCCTTTTGCACACGTGTGTCTCCAGCACCCGGGCATGCAGTGCATGGCAGAAGTGAACTGACTCAGAAGCCCCTGCCCTCCTTGCTTACCATTTTACCTTCCTCTTTAGGGCCCGGAGTGCCACAGGATGGATCTGAGGATGAGGATGAGGAGTGGCCCACCCTGGAGAAGGCAGCCAAAATGACCGGGGTGGACCACCAAGCAGAGGTGGTTGTGGACCCTGAAGATGAACGTGCCATTGAAATGTTCATGAACAAGAACCCTCCCGTCAGGTAGAGTGTTGGGACAGTGGATCCTGGTAGAAAGTTCCCACAGGCTAGTAAATACCCTGGCCAGCTTTTGGTTTGAGCATTGTCAACTATAGAATACCACCTTGACCAAGCCTTCTGAATGGGTGTGACTCAGACTCCAAATATCTCCCCTTTTTGTCCATCCGATGTAGAACTTCCTGGATTACCCAGTTCCTTTTAATATCTGAAGTCCGTTCTGCTGTGTTTGTTCTTGTGTATTGTTCTCAGATCTTAGGCGTCCTTTAATTCGGGGCTTTCATTCTCAACCCTGGCATTTGGGCTGGGTAACTGTGTGGAAGCTAGAACCTAAGGCTCCTCTGACATCTGCCTCTAGATAACATGGTGATAATGAAAAATTATCCCAGGCATTGCTAAATATCACCAGAGGGCAAAACTGCCTCTGGGTAGAACCACAGATTCATCTTCATCCCCATCTAGTATAAATGCTGCTTCTAAAGCATGCAGGTATTTAAGCTGCCTCTGGTCAGATTCTTGAGCAGACATATCTGGCCCAGTGGAGGGGAGTGAGTTTAGGGCAAAAGGCCCTCAACCAGTTTATTCTGACCCTGCATAACGTGTGGCCTTCCTCACTCTTCCAGGTGTGGTGTAGTGATCTCTTAGCACGAATGTGAAATGATGGTTGGCTTGAGTGTATAGAATCTTAAGTGTACAGAATCTTGAGTGTATAGAATGGAGAGCGGAGCCCTCCCAGATGGTGTCTACAGCTCTAATAGAGGTCTCAAAGTGTGTATCTGGGCCATGTGCCTATCCCCAGACGGCTCTCGGGTCCACCTCATATCTGCTCTTTCGTGATTCTGATAAACTTAGCAGAATAGGTTTCTATAATTTGCTGTTAGTGACAAGACAGTAGAAAAAGAGACTCGGAATTCTGAGCACTTCTGCTGGCATCTTTAGAAGCCAGGTCAAGTTCTTTGGGAACACAGCCATCAGGCCGTGTAATCTAGGGCACATTGGAGGCAGTGTGAAGTGCTGTCAGGCCGTGTAATCTAGGGCACACTGGAGGCAGTGTGAAGTGCTGTTAGGCCGTGTAATCTAGGGCACACTGGAGGCACTGTGAAATGCCCAAACTAGAGGTTAAAAGACTGAAATCTCATCCTTTCCCTAATGAAGCCTTAAGGCCTTAGATACGGGTTGTTAAACTCAGAATCTCAAGTCCTACGTCTATGTCTGGAATAAAAAGCACCTCCCATCAGCCACAGTGGTAGCTCACACCTTTAATCCCAGCACCCAGCAGAGGCATCCACAGCCAGGGCAACCCAGAGAAACCCTGTCTCAAAAAAATCTGTGTCTTGAAGATCATAGAACACAGATGCCATCAGCAGACTATAACCTACTATGGTGGTAATTATTTTTTGATTTCTTCATTTTACTTTATTATTGCATGAGGAGGGTGGCCCTTTGTTCCCTCCCAGCCGCCTGGCTAGCTTACACCCGAAATAACCACACAGAAACTGTATTCATTTAAACACTGCCTGGCCCATTAGCTCTAACTTCTTATTGGCTAATTCTTACATATTAGTTTAACCCATCTCCATTAATCTGTGTATTGCCACGTGACTGTGGCTTACCAGCAAGATTCTAACCAACGTCCATCTCAGGCAGGAGATCCATGGTGTCTGCCTACCTAAATTCTGTCCTATCAAGTAGGCAAAGCAGTTTCTTTATTCATTTTCCAATGAAAGCAACACACAAACAGAAGGAACTCCTATACCACTTTATGTGTATGAGTATTTACCTGTATGTATGTACATCATGTGCATTCCTGGTGCCCATGAAGGTCAGAAGAATGAGAACAGGAGTCACAGCCACTGTGTAGGTGATGGGAACTGAACCCAGGTCCTCTGCAAGAGCAGTAAGTGCTCATAACCTCTGAGCTGTCTTTCCATCCCCAGGCCATGGTAATTTTGAATCCTCATTTGATAGCTTCTGTTTAAAGAGGCTGAAATGGGGAGGCAGCAAGTTGGCTCAGTGGGTGACACATGCTTGCTACACAAGCCTGGTCCCTAAGTTCAGTCCCCGCAGCTTACTTTAAGGTGGAAGGAGAACTTGATTACACAGAGTAGTCTTCTGACTGCACATGAGCACACACAACAATAACAGTAAAGTTTTCAAGGTAATTGAAAGAGGCTGAGAAGGGAGCCATTGACTTAAGGACTGGTTTCTATGATGGAAGGAAGGTGTTGCTGTGGTAGCCGCCTTAGTGAATGAAGCTGCCTGGGTAGAGATGCATGTCACATCCACGAGGCCAGAGCTCCAGTTTGCACTCTGACAGTGCTTCCCATTCTGCCAGCGGTGATAGGTATGTTTGAAGTAGGCAGCCTGGAATACACACTGATTCTAGACTGGTAGTTCTGAGTGGTGCCCATGCAGTCTCTGATTTCACCCCTTAGCTGACTGGGCAAGGTTTTCCTATTACTGTCACCACTTCACAGCAAGGAGACTGAGGCATAAAGGAGTAAAGTGACAGGCCCAAGGTCATACAGGGGCAGAAGAGTGACACCTGAGTAGACTGGCTTCAGAGTGCAAGGACCTAACCTCCACACCACTTCTAGCTTTGTCCTAAACACGGTGACATTTAGGTCCTTTGCTCTCTGCAGCAATCTGTGGTGGCTAAGTGGACATACAGGGGAGTTGAGGCTGCATATCCCAGCAGGGTCGCAGGTTGTCAGCATCTGGGGGAATTGTAAGTTGCTTGCTTCTAGCATCACTTATGCTAAAACTGAAACAGTAAGAGACTGGCGTGGTCCCTGTGCAAGGATGGCATGCAAGTTTGTGAAGCATCCCTGTTTTGTCTTGGGACTGTTTTTGTGGCTCTCCTTTTTCCCTTTGAGATAGGATCTCACTGTGTAGTCCTGGCTGACCTGAAATTCCCTGTAAAGGCCACCATACTGGCCTTAAACTCACAGAGATCTTCCTGTCTCCCAAGTGTTGGGATTAAAGACTTGTGCCACCACAGCTGGCTGGATGGCTTGTTTATTTCTCTCTCCCTCCTGCCCTTCCATGAAAGGGTGAGCGGACTTTAAAGCTTCCTGAAAGTGACCCTACTTCTTTGTCCCTCACCTGTCTCCACAGGCGCACTCTGGCTGACATCATCATGGAGAAGCTGACTGAGAAGCAGACAGAGGTGGAGACTGTCATGTCAGAGGTGTCGGGCCTGCCCATGCCTCAGCTGGACCCCCGAGTCCTGGAGGTCTACAGAGGGGTCCGGGAGGTAAGGGTTACAAGGGCTTGTGTGGTGGAGTATCCTAACGGGAGGGTTCTCACACATGGAACCTGACTGAGGTAGAATTGGTGGGCTCAGATTCTTGCGCTGCCTCTTACCTGGCGTTTTTGGATTGTTCTGAAGGTAAGGTGAGGCAATGCATGAGAACACAGCAATGGGGCCAGGACCACAACCATGGGTGCTGATGACTTTGCCTCCTTCGTTCCCAGGTATTATCTAAGTACCGCAGTGGGAAACTGCCCAAGGCTTTTAAGATCATCCCTGCACTGTCCAACTGGGAGCAAATCCTCTATGTCACTGAGCCTGAGGCCTGGACTGCAGCTGCCATGTATCAAGCCACCAGGTAGTGTAGATGGGCTATGGTGGCTGCCCTATGGGACAGGGTGTGGGTGTGCAGGTTCTGCCTCCCTTAGCCATGCCATGGCCAGCCCATCCCTCTCCCCCTTATTATTCTCTTAACTTCTCTTGCATTTGTAGGACAGAGTCCTGTGGTACACTTCTATGAGAAGGGCTTAGGTAGCTTCCAGGCTATGGCCCTGCTGTGGGAGAATAGCTTGAGAATTCTGATTCTCCTGGTGATGTCAGGTCCTTCAGATGGGGAAGGGAGAGCAAGTAGCTTGAGTAGCCAGCAAAAACTGGACTACGGAAGTGGCTTTAGGTACCTCACTTAAATAATGCACAGAACTCCATGGGTTCAAGCACCAGTCCTTGTAAGAATATATTAGGGTCTGGACAGGTGACTCAGTGGGTTAGAAGACCTGGGTTCAATTCCCGGCACCCACATGGTGGCTTCAGGAAATTCGATTTCTCCTCTGGTGTCCATGGATACCAGGCACATATATGGTGCACAGACATAATGCTGGCAAAATACCTACACACATAAAATAACAAATTAAAACAACACCAGGGAGACAGTGCGTGCTCTCTCTGTTTCGGGGTCATCCTATATTGCTGGCCTCTTCTCTTTAAGCTGACCGGGATGTGGTTTGCACACAGCTCCCATATACAGCTCTCTGAAATGATGTCCCCATATCTTACTATAAAACCTATTGCGTGCACCATCCACAGTGATATTTAAAGGGCTAGGGCCAGACTGTCTTGTGACTTGGAAACTCGCACCCTGCTAGGATTTTTGCCTCTAACCTGAAAGAACGCATGGCTCAGCGCTTCTACAACCTTGTCCTGCTTCCCCGAGTACGAGACGACATTGCTGAATACAAACGGCTCAACTTTCACCTCTACATGGCACTCAAGAAGGCCCTCTTCAAGCCCGGAGCCTGGTTCAAAGGTTAAAGGAGGGGTCAGAGGTCCTGCTTGGCAAATGGCTGTATTCCATTGGTGGTCCTTAGATTCGGGGTGGTTGAGTACTGCTTCATTTCCCTTACCGCAGGATTCCATGACTCTCCCTAGGAATCCTGATCCCACTGTGTGAGTCTGGCACTTGTACCCTCCGAGAAGCCATCATCGTGGGCAGCATCATCACTAAGTGCTCCATCCCTGTGTTACACTCCAGGTAGTGTTGGTGAGGCGGAAGGGGACTGGCCAATGTGGAGAGCCATGTAGTAGAGAGGCCAGAACTTGGCAAGAGTGAAGAGAAGGTCTTCAAGAGCAGGTTCCTGGGACCTGGTACATAGTAGGCGTTCAGTAAATAATTGAATGGTTGCATAAATGAATGGACACCTAGGAAGAACGTGTGATAAAGGTGGGGGTGGCAAGACATTCAGACATACGCTGTGGCCAAATACAGGGATTGCTTGCTATCCAAGCCAGATGCAGAGGTGTGGGTGGAGAGATGGGCAAGCAAATCCTGGAGTGGAGTCATGAGTTGATGAGGAGCCTGTGGCGACACCTTAGACATGCTGTAGGTAAGGCTCAGTCTGGGGAGACTCCTCCGTGGCTCATAACTCCACCTTCCCTCCTAGTGCGGCCATGCTGAAGATTGCTGAGATGGAGTACAGCGGTGCCAACAGCATCTTCCTGCGCCTACTGCTAGATAAGAAGTATGCATTGCCCTACCGTGTGCTAGATGCCCTGGTCTTCCATTTTCTGGGCTTCCGGACAGAGAAGCGCCAGCTGCCTGTGCTCTGGCACCAGTGCCTTCTGACGCTGGCACAACGCTACAAGGCTGACTTGGCCACAGACCAGAAGGAGGCCCTCCTAGAACTGCTTCGCCTGCAGCTCCACCCACAGTTGTCTCCTGAAATCAGACGTGAGCTTCAGAGTGCAGTCCCCAGAGATGTGGAAGATGTTCCCGTCACCATGGATTGAGAACAGTCCAGGGGGCATGGGAGGACGCCAAGACCCTAGCTGGTAACCCAAGGTGTAAAGACCTAGGTCAGGGCACTGAAGGGTTACGATGGCGTCTGTGGCTCCAGCCCTGGGCAGGGAGACTGAATCTGGTTGGCTCTCTCTGCCATTCTAGGCTTTGGTCCCTGCTCACTTCTGGGAGCTAACAGGAGTTACCCCAACTCCGTACTCCTATAACCCAGCTGGCACTTGCTCTCTCTAGTTACTGTGTCAGCTCACTGGGGTGCAGATAAAAGAAAGGCAGATATTTATTGGAGCTCTGTGTTTTGGTACAGTCCCTGGAGGTTCTTGCCTCCCCCGTAGCTTTTTCCAGGTCAGAGGAGTAGGTTCTTAGTTTCCACAGAACCCTCACCCTTCCCCTTATTCTTCACAATTGTCTGTGTGTATGTGTGTGCCCCACCGACCACTGACATGACATTCATGGGCTCCTTTGGGGGCACACCTGCTGCTGCAGCCATAGAGTTGTCCACTGGAAAGGTGACAGCCATCGCTACCAGTGAAGACTGCAGGAGCAGGCCCTTTCTCAAGCAGACAGCAGCAGAGTCAAAAGGTCCAGTGGTTTCTTCCTTGCTCTCTGAGCAACAAGAGCTTTAGGTGGTTGACAAACCAGGGTCAAATGCCTGTTTGTATAGATGATGAGCAAAGAACAATCTTCATAGTTTTTAATGGTTTGGGGAAATTTGTATGAAATTTTAGTTGCAGCCAAGCATAGATCTGTAAGTTTGAGGCTAGTCAGGACTAGCTATACAGTGAAACCCCCCCCAAAAAAAACTGGGGTGGGAGTACATCCACGTCCCCCGTTTTGCACAACTGACTGACTCCAGTCATCCTACTATACCGCTTTTGCTCTCAGAAGAGTGAACCTGTCAGAGTCCAGTTCATGTATCTGGAAACAGTTTCAATCTATTGATGCAGTCACATTTGCTTGCACTTTTAGTCCATCTTGGAAACAATAGGTAGATGCAAAGAAAACTATGCCTAGATCAGCAAGCCAAATTGCCCACCATAGCAGTTTGCCTCTCTGCGGTACTGGGGAAGTGTTTTCAGCCACACCTGTACCCCATTCACCAATTTTTTAAAGATTTATTTATTATGTATGCAGTGTTCTTTCGTGTATGCCTACACATCAGAAGAGGGCACCAAATCCCACCATATATGGTTGTGAGCCACCATGTGGTTGCTGGGAATTGAACTTAGGACCTCTGGGAGAGCAGCCAGTGCTCTTAACTTCTGAGTTATCTCTCCAGCCCTCATCACTTGTTTTTTCTTATGAGCATCATGCCTGCATGGCATCAGATCCCCCAGGACTGGAATTAGAGATGGCTGTGGTCAAATCCAGATTCTCAGGATTAGCCAGTGCTCTTAGCTGCTGAGCCACTGTTCCAGTCCCCAGGTGTCTTTTAGAATAGAATTTTGCCATGTAGCATAGGCTAGCCTAGAACTGATTCCTCTAAAGATTACAGAAATCCCATTGTGTGGGAGCACAACAAAATTTTCACATAAAACTGTCCAGCCCTCTTTTCACATGAGCCCTCTGGGGTATGGTGGCCACTCCTTAGACCGTAATTTAGAAAAGAGGACCGCATTGCCTTACCACTCCCTGCCTGAGATGCCTGACTCATACCTCCCACCTCTACATACAATCCCAATGACTGCAAAAGCCAGGTTTGTTCCGGAATCTTTATTAAGGCAGCATGATAGAAATGGGCCACCAGCCCAAACCTTGTGGCCTAAGGAAAGACCTGTGTCAATAGGGTTTGCCCTCTCCAGATAGGCCCCGTCACCTCCAGAGCATCCATTCCTCTTAAACCCTCAGATGGAAGATGAGGTATGGAGAGAGCCTCAGGAGAGGAAGGCATGGCCCCATCCCAGGCTGTAGCAGCTCCTGGACCACAAAGCAATAGCAGAGGGGAGGGAAACAGCAACCGCCAGGGTTACCACCACTTGTGGGGTACAGGCCTCACTGTACCCTCTTACAGTTGTACTCAAAGCAATAAATTAAAATGACCATCAGCACCCCTTAAGACCCCTCAATCACAGAAGCTAAGCAGGAAGCAAAGCAAGAATTTGTAGGTTTTTGCCCCTCTGACCAAGGCCTAGGCTGTTCCCTCTAAGAGCAGCTGGGAGCTTGGATTACTCGGCAGCCATCTATCTGGTCTTCGTGCATGTCTGTCAGGATGCCTGAAGGACCCAAATCCAAATGCACTGATCCTGGGAGGGGCAACACCTTTGGAAGGAATTGGGGCGTTTTGGCAATTGAGAAGATTAGGCCCCCAGAGAGGAGGGACTCTGAAAGGAATGCTGGTGCATGAGTTTTACCTGTTTGAATTTCTCTGACCAGCAATTGCCCAGAAGAGCCAAGGTGGTCAGGTGGGGAGGAGGAGCTGACTGGCCATGCAGAGCCCTCATGGCCAGCCAGCACCTTAGTGCACACTGTGGGGATAGGCAGGACCTGGCCCTTTGGGCTTTGTGAGAGGAAGAAGGGTCCGCCTCTTCAGATATGGCATGGATTGTTCTAGAGGAAGGGAGGGCATGGCAGTGGCCCCTCCTCTGCTTGGTGGCCACCTGAAGGGGCTGTCCCAAGCTACAGGTGGATGGCAGTGACATCTGTGGGAGTGCTGGTCTGACTGGATCCCTGGCTGGTAGAGCCCCGGGGAGCTTTGGGCACTGGGCTAGGTGCTGTCTGGGCAGCTTCCCTGAGGCTCTCCCGGAGCGCAGCTTCAATCTGCTCCTGACAGGCCCGTAGGCAGTCCTAGGAAGAAGAACGAGGTCAGCAGGTGGGATTCTTCCCCACAGCACTGAGAGCAGCCCGGTGGGGGGAAAGGCCACCCCCCCCTTCACACCGGGAAGTCTGGGGAGGTTAGGCCACAGCCCAGCCCAGGAATCAGCTCTTTAGTTCTCAGAAACTGGCAAGAGGATGTGGCAAGGGTGTGAGCAGCCCTGCATCTGACACCAAGTCCCCCACCCCAGGCTGCAGCATACCACTTGGCAAAAGAGGGGCAGCTACATGCAGTGTCTTTCACCCCACCTGGTCCTCTCAGAGGCAGGAGATAAAGACCACAGAAGCAGGCAAGAGTGTACAATTGGGGGTGGGGGTGAATGCCGCCCTCTTCTGGGGATTCAAGGGATCTTTTTGTGAATGGAACCTGAGACTTACCACTTCGGTGCCTGTGATTCCTGCCAGCAACTCTGTGAGCTCATCTGCAGACATAGAGCAGGCACCTAGGCCTAGCACTGCAGCCCCAATGCTGCCCGTGGCGATCATGGATGGAGGATACATTGCAAAGGTGTAATCTTGTAAAAGAGAGGGACCCGTGAGAAGAGCCATTTTATACTTCCTACTCCCTGTTACAACATGCCAGACTGCATGAATACAGCATACTAGGAACCCTCAGAAGCG
>LOEQ01001064.1:105480-125451 GCA_001685075.1 Bramus lutescens
TTACCCGCCTCTGCGTCCGTTGTTGCTACTGTTTTCATTTTCCGTGTTAATGATGTGGTGTCGATGGAACCAAAGACAGTATTCGTCCAATCTCATAATTCGTGTATATATTCTTTTTTGTTTGTTTGTTTGTTTGTTTGTTTTTCCCCCTTAGACAGGATTTCTCTGTGGAACAGCCCTGGCTACCTGGAATCGCTCTGTAGACCAGGCTGACACACAGATCCGCCTGCCTCTGCCTCCCGAGTGCTGGCATTAAAGGTGTGCACCACCACTACCCGGCTTGTGTGCATATTCTGATAATTTGCTTTAGAAAGAAGTTAAGGGGCTGGAGAAATGGCTTAGTGGTTAAGACCTGCAGGTGATCTTCCAGAACACTCGAGTTCGGTGGGTCAGTTCGCAACCACCTGTAACTCAAGCATAATGGAATCCGACCCTCCAGGCTTCCGGAAACACTTACACTCACATGAACACACACATACACACATATCTACACGTAATTTTTTTTTTTGAGCAGGTAGTTTTTAATCTTACTGGAAACCTCTGGATTTGGATGCTCAGTTATTACTCACTTGGTGAGATCTGTAATTCTAAGTATTAGACACTGGATAAATATTTAGCAGGAAAACCTTTGCTAGCCAGGCAAAATTTGCTGCATACCTGTAATTTGTATGCTGAGGAGGTGGAAATTAGAGGTTGGCAATGTGGTCCTAGGTACACATCCAGCAATAGGCCAGCATGAGTGAACCACGTAGTGAGACTTCTGTTTGTCATTGATGGTGTGTGCACTCTGTGCTTTCATCCTGGCCTAGTGGTAAAAAGTCTCCTCTTTGTGGGCTTCCACTTCCCAGAGACCAGGAAGTAAGCAGTCCACTAACCCTGCTGATAACTACCATCTGGCCCGGAGGAGGACTCTGCAAGTGGTTGTGAGCTCCTTGCTGACTGAGGCAGGATTTGAGAGCGCGGAGAAAGCATCCGTGGAAACACTGACAGAGATGCTGCAGAGCTGTGAGTACTGAGGAGCCCAGCTTCAGAAACTCTTATCTTAGATACTGCCCCCCTTTTCTTGGAAAAGAAAGGCTTACCTTCAGACAGAAGAAAAAATTGTCCATTGTACCATAAGATCTGTTTGTTCTGATGTTTGTATGTGTGGTAAGAGATATGTAGCAATATTGTCATTTTAATCATTGCCATTTAATCATTGACATTAAATGCGCACTCACAGTGCTGGACTACGGCAACTCTTAAAGAAAAACACTTAATTGGGGTCACTTACAGTTTCAGAGGTTCAGTCCATTATAGTTATGGCTGGGAGCATGACACCGTGCAGGCAAACATAATGGTGCTGGCTACGTTTTGATAATGCAGGCAACAGGAAGTGGACTGTGACACTGGGAGTAGCTTGAGCATAGGAGACCTCAAAGCCTACCCCACAGTGATGCACTTCCTCCAACAAGGTCATTCCTACCCCAACAAAGTCACACCTAATAGTGCCACTACATTTGGGAGCCATTTTCTTTCAAACACATGTATATATATCATATCCTTTTAAAAATTACTCTTATTAGTTGTGTGTATGGTGGGGACTGTATGCTTGCCATAGCACAGATATGGAGGTCATAGGATAACTTGTGGGAATCAGTTTGCTCCTTCCATCTTATGAGACCCAGGGATGGAACTCTAGTTGTTGGAAGTAAACACCTTTACCATTGAGCCATTTTGATTTTGCTTTTTCTCTTTACTTCAGATAAATGGAATCTGAGAATATTTGTCATTTTTGTGTCTGGCTTATTTGATTTAACATAGTGTTTCAAAGTTTATTCACGTTATAGATTTCATTCCTTTTGAGGTCTGAATATATACTCTGTTGTAGAGCTGGATAGGGTGGGCGCACTATAACCCTAGCCCTTGGTAGGTAGAGGCCAGAACAGCTGGCCATGTCTAGTTTCTGCTCCCCATGGAGTTTGAGGCCATATGGAAACCTGTCAGAACAAACATCAGTGCTCTGTGTGATGTGTGTGCCCCAGTTGGTTTATCCACTCATTGTCAGTGAGAGACTCCTTCCCACCTTTTGGCTGTTGAGAATTTGGGCTGCCATGTGTGAGTGTACACAGTGCCTGTTTGAGCCCTGCCTTTGCTCATGGGGTGTATATGTAGAGTAAGACTGTGACTCACTGGTAACCTATGTTGAATTTGGGAGGAACTGTGGCCTTTGACCCTTGTAGACATCTCAGAAATCGGGAGAAGTGCCAAGTCTTACTGCGAGCACACAGCCAGAACCCAGCCCACACTGTCGGATATCGTGGTCACACTGGTTGAAATGGGTGAGCGCATCTCCAGCATCTCCTGCTTACTCATCTCTGAGTTGGGGCCACTAGGGAAGGAGGAAAGCCTGGCGGTTGGGATGTCTGCTGAGTGTTCATGGATTCCCTCCTGTTTCCCTTGATCTGCTTTTAGCTTAGGAAGTTAAGAGGAAGGGACCCTTTAACCCACCTCAGAGACCCCTAAGTCCTTGTTGGGGGACTCTGCTGGAGTGTCTTTTAAGGGGCAGAATAGTGGCTAAGTTGAGAGCTTAAGCCCCCTTTCCCCACTGGGAATGTCCCTTTTGTATTGACAGGCCTAGGCAGTGATTGGCTTTCTTGTCCCTAGGGTTCAATGTGGACACTCTTCCTGCTTATGCAAAACGGTCTCAGAGGATGGTCATCACTGCACGTAAGTGGCTTTGGAACCCAGGCACTTAGTGAATACTCAGGTGTGACTAGAGAGTAGTAGGGTAGACCTCAGAGTGGCAGCTGTTCTTGTGCAGGCTCCCTTCCAGTCTTTGGGAGGGGTTAACTACCCACAGCCTGATTTGATCTGGGCAGTGGGATTACAGTGTGAAGCTTTGTCTTCACACAGCTAAACCACTTCTGAGCGCCTGCTGTTGTACTGCAGCCCTGAAGAGCAAATGTGATACGAGAAGACTATTAAAGTTCTTGCTTCTGTAGATCAGAGTTGGCAAACTATGGTCTGTGGGCAAAATGTGTGGTCCACTGCTTGCTTTTGTGGATAAAGTTCCATTGGCGTGCAGCTGTACCCACTTACCTGTCATTGCTTTCATGTTTTCAAGACAGTCTTGTGGCTTGCACCATCCGAACTGCTGCTCGTGAGGGTGCGGGGTGCTCTAGAGCTCTAGTGCACCGGGAATGCATAATGAGGGCTGAGCTAGCCTGAGCTACACAGGCAGGACACTGGCTACTCGAGAGGGTGCGGGGTGCTTTAGAGCTTTAGTGCACCAGGAATGCATAATGAGGGCTGAGGTAGCCTGAGCTACACAGGCAGGACGCTGGCTCAAAAAACAAGCAAACAAAAGAAGTCTAAACTATGTCTAATGTATCCCTGTTGAAAAGGTTGATTCTGCTTTAGATAAGTAGGTCCCTTAAGCTAAGTAAGGATTTAGGCTTGAGGACTTGGGGTGAATTGCTGTATTTGTCTTTTAAAGTTACTCTTTTGCATTGGCATCTTTTTAGATACTGCATCTGTTTACTGTGTGTGTGCATGTGATTATCAGAGGAAACTTTGTGAGGCTGTCTCCCTCCACCATATGGGTTCTGGCTTGGTCGCTAGCATCTTTCCCCACTGAACCGTCTTGCCACCTGCATCGGAGAGAAGCAATGGAAAGCACCATTTTCCTTCCCATCCTATAATTATTAAGCCCACACTTTCCCCAGCTCAGTATTTATTATTTAGGGTCTCTGAACAGTGTGTGTGTGTGCTGGGGATTGGACCTCAGGGCCTCCTGCATGCCAAGTAAAAGCTGCACTGAACACTGTTCCTAATGCCTTCATGGTCCCTGGAAAGATAGCCAGCAGCCTATTTAATGCCCTTAATGAACTTCAGCATATTCTTTTATGTGGTGGCTTTGGTGACAGCCACTCTTCTGTTGATGCAAGGGGTTTACAGGCAGATTGTCACAGATTGAAATATCAAGCAAGATTACCTTGTGTGCTGATCTAAAAAGGTTATGGAAGGCCTTTTATCAGTGAAGAGCAAGGTGCTTAGTCATGGTCCAGTGACAGGAGGGGGTTTGAACAGGGACTATTGTCTGTGGAATGCAGGGGTTAGAGAAGTAACCAGTTGTGATTCTGTTGCAGCTCCGGTGACCAATCAACCAGTGACACCCAAGGCCCTCACTGCAGGGCAGAACCGACCCCACCCACCACACATCCCCAGCCATTTTCCAGAGTTTCCAGATCCCCACACCTACATCAAAACTCCGGTGAGTGGTGGAGCCGCCCAGGGGCTGTGAGTGATGTAAACGCAGCTGGTGAACAGTTGCTGCTGGAAGTGCCATTCAGTTCTCAAACGACTTTCCCTAGAGAGAAGCAACCTTGTTATTGGACATGGTGGCCAAGCCCTGTAATACCAGCACTGGAAGCCTGCGGCAGAAGGGTTGCCATGAGTGTGAGGCCAGCCTGGGCTACAGACTGAGCTGCTGTTGCTGTGGACTACAGTCTCTCAGTGTCCTGGGGCTGCTGTGACAAAGTGCTACACAGTAGATGACTTAGAGCCATAAAAATATATTCATAGGCCTAGGGGTGAGAAGTTCAAAATTAAGGTGTTATCAGGGCCATGCTCCCTCTCAAACTTGTAACAATCTGTTCACCTTACCCTAGCCAAGGACGTCCAGTGTTTTTCGGTTTATAGGTGCGTCACTCCTATCTGCCTGTCTCTGCGTGGTGCTGGCTTTCTACCTCTACAGTTTAACATACTTTGTCTTCCCTTAAGACATCATTTGTCCTTCATGACTTCGTTCTAATTGATGACAGCTTTGGTGACTTGTTGCCAAATAAGGTCATCTGAGATGCCAGGAGTTAAGGGTTGACTACATCTAATCGTTTTCTTTGGGATACAGTTCTGTTCCTAGTGCTCATACCCCTTTATAGTGTGTGAGTGCATCCTGACGAGAAAATAATATAAGGAGCTCCTTTCAGTGTTGGTTTCTGAGATTGAGTCTCAGATGGCTCAGGTTGGCCTCCAACTCAATACGTAGTTAAAGATGACTTCAAATTCCAGGACCTTCTGCCTCTCTCTCTGAAGTGCTGAGATAACAAGTGTGTCTCATTACATCCGCATCAAATGCTGTACATATGAATATTATCACTTAGCCTGCTATAAATAACATACATTAAAAAATAACCTCACCCTTATTTTTTAAAAAAAAAAGCCCAGGAAAAAACCTGTGACCTTTTGAGTGGGAGCCTTGCTGTGGCCTCTGCTTTTCTTTCTGAAATGTTGGTGTAGGGTATTAAATTGCAAGTTCAATTTTTAGGTCAGTTTACTTTAATTTGTTTGGGGGAGGCAGGGTTTTTCTGTGTAACAGCCCTGACTGTCCCTGAACTCATTCTGATTCCCTGAACTCCTAGAGATCCTCCTTCCTCTGTCTCCCAAGTGCTGGAATTAAAGCCACCTGGCTACTTTAAAATCTTTAATGCTTCTCCTCGTTGAAAAAGTTACATCCAGAACCTGTGAGTAGGTGTGCTGGCACAGACCTTTAATAATAGCATTTGGGAGGCAGAGGCAGGAGGATCTCTATTGCATCCCAGGACAGCCAGAGCTAGTGAATCCCTGTCTCAAACAAAAACAGGGCTAGAGAGATGGCTCAGCATTGAAGAATGCTTGCTGCTCTTTCAGAGGAATGGAGTTCAATTCCCAGTACCCATGTTGGGCAGTTGCCTTCCAGGGGATTTTCCATCCTCTTCTGGCCTCTACAGGTACTTGCATGGATGTGAGCATTTCCCCCCTCACCCCTTCTCTATTCCTTCTTCTCCCACCTTCATCTACACATTAATAAATAAAATCTTCAAAGCTAAGGCTCAGTGGCAAAACACTTGGCCTAGCCTATAGAAGTTGTACTCCTAGGGCTGGAGGGATGGCTCAGAAGTTCTTCCAGAGGACCCAGGTTCAATTCCCACCTCCCACGTGGCAGCTTACTGCTGTCTATAACTCTGGTTCCAGGGGACCCAGCACCCTCACACAAATCTACATGTAGGCAAAACACCAATGAACATAAAATTAAAAAATAAATAAATTATAAAAAACAGAAGTTGTACTCCCAGTACGCACATATAAAATAGATAAAAAAGTTTTTAATTTAAAAATTAAATTTTTAATTTTGCCAGGTGATAGTGGCGTACGCCTTTAATCCCAGCACTCAGAAGGCAGAGGCAGGCAGATCTCTGTGAGTTCGAGGCCAGCCTGGTCTCCAGAGCGAGTTCCAGGACAAACTCCAAAGCTAAAGAGAAATCCTGCCTCAAAAAAAAAAAAAAGATAGATAGATCAATTAATTCATTAAAATTTCATCTTATTGAGTGTCAGATGTCATTGAAATAACTACAACATTTTGGTTGGTTGGCTTTTTGCTTTGAGTCAGGGTGTCACTTTGTAACCCTGACTGCCCTAAAACTCATTATTGGCTGGCTTAAAACTCATTCTGTAGATGAGGCTGGCCTTGAATTTTAGTCATTATTCTGCCTGTTGTCTCCCCAGTGCTGGCATTACAGGTATGTACCATTATGCCCAGATTCTGTTTTTAATGCGCATATTCAAAATCTAATTTTCATTTTAGGATGATTTTAGACTTGCCAGGAAATCCCGTTCCAATGTGTGATATGGAAGACTGCAGATGACACAATTCAGTGGACTGTAAAACAGTAACCATGTTCACAAGTGCCTCCTTTTAAAGCTCTGTGGGAGGCTAGAGAGATGGCTTAGTGGTAAGAACACATACTGCTCTTCCAGAGGACCCAAGTGTGGCTCCTAGCACCTACAGTAGGTGTCCCATAACATCTATAACTCCAACTCCAGGGGATCCAATGCCTCTGACCTCCTCAGGCACCTGCACAAGCAATGCAAATANCCCCCCCCCAACATATACACAATAAAATACATCTTAAAAACAAGCCGCACAGGCCAGGTGGGGTGGTACATACTTATAATTCTAGTACTAGAAGACTGGGGTTGGGGAGATGGAAGAGGAGGCCGTTTGTTTGTCCCGGCTGCCCAGAACCAAAATAACCACACAGAAACTATATTAATTAAAACACTGCTTGGCCCATTAATTCTAGCTTCTTATTGGCTAACTCTTAAATTAATTTAACTCATTTCTATTAATTTGTATATCGCCACGTGGCAGTGGCTTACTGACAATGATTCGGCATGTCTTATTCTGGCAGCTCCATGGCATCTCTCTGACTCTGCCTTCTTCCTCCCAGCATTCAGTTCCATCCTCCCCACCTACCTAAATTCTGTCTGCTATAGGTCCAAAGCAGTTTATTTATTCATTAACCAATAAAAGCAACACATAGACAGAAGGACCTCCCACACTAGGGGGAATCTTTGAAAAACCTTATTTTATTTTAATTTTTAGATTTATTTTGTGTGTATGAGGTTTTTGCCTGCGTGTGTGTCTGTGTGTCACATACATGCCTGGTGCCTGAGAAAGTAGTGAGCCTCCCTGTAGGGCTGGGACTTGAACCCAGGTCCTTTACAAGAACAAAAGTGCTTTTAACCTCTGTGCCAACTCTCTAGCCCTTGAGAAGTCTTTAGAGGGAAAAACCTGACTTTCTGTCATGAAAACCTGCCTTTGCTGTTTTGGTCAGTGTTAAATGTCATGTCTGACATTACAGTTTAGGACATTTGACAGTCTCTCATTCTTACGGGTTCTCGAGCATTTTCCCCAGAGATGGCCAACAAGGCACCAACTGGGAGGAGTCGCCTGTCCTCGGCCGTCTCAGTGGCATTTACAGTAACAGCCTTAGTCTGTTTTTCTTTCCTTTTTAAAAAATGAGATTTATTTAATTTCTCTGTGAGGGCGTGCAGTCACCCACAGTGTGTGTGTGTGGTGTGCAGGGAGTTACTTCGCCTTTATGCCACATGGTTCCAAGGATGGGACTCAGGTTGTTAGGCTTGATGAACACCACTGTCTACAGGGCCGCGCTCCCCTCAGTCTTTGCTTCATTTCCCTCCTACCCCCTCCCTCCTTTCCTCTCTTCTTTCTCCCTCTACTTCCCTCCATCCTTCTCTCCCTCTCTCTCTCTTCCTCCCTCCCTCACGTTTGTTAGAACAGGCTGGCCTTGACCTCACTGAGGTCTGCCTCACAAGTGATTAGATTAAAGGCAGCCACCACTCCAGTAGTCTGTAATTCTCAAGGGAACCTTTTGGACCAGTGCGCCAGTTTGGAGAGGGTGGGTTGAAAACAACAGGATGGTACAGTCTGCAAATGCCACCACTCATACACTGTAAGATGCCAAATTACTCTGCGGGAACAGAGGTCCCTGTCAGAGCTCCTTGGGGCTCCTAGTTTTCCTTGAGGATCTGTGTCTTACACCTATGGCTGGCTGCCATGGTGAAGTATGTGGTAAATATTTGCACTTTTGTTAGCTGAGATGCTCGCTCTGCCTTCTTCCGGATGCTGCTCTTCACATAGCTTTCCCTCTTGTTATTTAGCAGATCGTGTTCTCAGGACACAGCTGCAGCAAGACAGGGCCTGAGATTGAAGGTGACATAGGCTCAGCCTGGTCTCTCTGTTGTTCTAGACATACCGTGAACCAGTGTCTGACTACCAGGTCCTACGAGAGAAGGCTGCATCTCAGAGGCGAGACGTGGAGCGAGCCCTCACCCGGTTCATGGCCAAGACGGGTGATACCCAGAGTCTTTTCAAAGATGACGTCAGCACTTTCCCCTGTGAGAATCACCCCCTGTGGGAGCTCTGTTTTGTTGTTTGAGATAATCACACCCTCTTTCCTTTTTCTCTGTGGTGGGGAGAGATGAGTGAGCTTTCATGTTTTTCTCTAGTGCGGTTTATTCTGCAGATCTCTGGATCCTTCCTCTAGGCCCCGAGATACTATTCTGAACTGTTGGCTGCTCAAGACAGTGAGCTTAGGTTACCTCACTGGTGGCTGAGCCCTGGGCAGCCAAGTCTCTCGTAGAAGTGATAGACCAGCTGGTAGGAGGGACACTGGCATCTGCAGCCAGCTGTCTCTCAGCTTTCTTTCTTGAGTTACATCTCATTTAAGCTTTGTTGACCAAGTCAGTCATCTCCATAGGGGACCTCGGGTTATGCAGAGGTGAATGGGGAGCTTGGTCTAATCATTCAGTAAGCTTCCACTTGGTGCCTGCTATGTGCCTGGCTCTGCAGTCACTGTGGCTGGAGGTGTGGTCCACGATCGGTTTTCCCACACATCACCTCAGGCAGCCTATCCGGACCTCTGAGTTAGCAATCCTTAGCTTTGTCTTTGCAGAACGTAGAGGCTTGTGGTAAAGGGGAATTAACTGGCTCAAGGTCATGGTCACTGGGCAGCATTCATACCTGGCTCCCTCTGGCTGCTCGACAGAGTCATGTCTCTCTCTTCCAATTCCCAGTGATTGCTGCCAGACCCTTCACCATCCCCTACCTCACAGCCTTGCTTCCCTCTGAGCTGGAGATCCAGCAGATGGAAGAGACAGACTCCTCAGAACAGGATGAACAGACAGACACAGAGAACATCGCTCTTCATATCAGCACGGTGGGTTCACCCTTCTGCCTGCCTCACAGTACCTCAAACAGCCTATCCTACACTAGGCCCCTGCCCCTGGGAACTGAACTGCCCCTAGGTCTATCCCAGGTCTCTGGCCGTCTGTTAGAAGCTTGCATGATGGGCCTGTGTGACCAGTCTCTGTCTGAGACATATCCTGGGAGTTGCCCATGTAGTGAATGTTGATGAGCACTGCAGGTCCAGACCCTGTTCCAAGTGCTGGGAAACTCGTAGAAGGCAAGACCAACAAAGCCCCGCCCTCAGGGAGTTAAAGGTTCAGGACAGAGCTGTGGAAGGGGTGGAAGAATTAGAAGGTGACATTTGAGTCAAGACCTGAAGAGACCAATGCCTGATTGTGGCTCAGGGTGGAGTTTCCAGGCACTGAGCATAGCATCTGTAAGGCCAGCCTGAGGTGGAGCAAGCTAATTCATACCCCTCTGCAGTTTCAGACTGTACAGCCATACAGCCACACACTCTTCTATACAAAGTATATATATATATATTAAAAGACAGTTATTTGGGCTTGTTGTATTCTGGTGGCCTGCAAAATGTAATCATGTGTTAAGAATCCTGATCCTGCCTCCTGCAAGGTGCTGGGATTGTAGCAAGACACACAATCATGCTTCACTCAGTGACCAGTTTTAAACTGCCCTCTCATCTCCTGATGACAGTGTGTCTCTCAGAGACTCTTGCTAGGGGGCACTCTAACCCTGGCCCCTTTCTCCAGGTCTTTAAACATAAAGGAACCATTAGTTTTAGAGCGGTAAATTGTTTTTTGTTCTCTCCTACATTTGAACTAGCGCTCTGGCGCAACCAGAAGTTTAACTTTTACTCCTGGGTGAAAGACCGCACCAGTCATCCACTCAGTGAGCACCCGTTTTGCAGTGGCCATTGTCAGACATTATTCTGGCTGCAGAGAGGAAAGCAGTGACCCCATAGATACAATCTCTGCCTTTGAGAGCCAGTATGTACAGTGGGAGAAGGAATTAAACCTGATCTGTGAAGTCATCACCCAGTATTCGAGATGAAAGTACCATGGATAGAAGAGTACCTGGTGAGATGGAGGCTTTGCTTCTCAGTAGTAGCTCAAGGTGGACCTCCTAGCAAGGGACATGAGGGGGAGAAGGGAGGGGAACTATGCCACTCTGGGCAAGAGGGTACTTGCAGAAGCAACGCTGGTGCAGAGGACCTGAGAAGCACCAGCATTTGGGATGGAGAGCCAGGGCAGGGAAGGGAGAGGAAGGGCCAGTCTAATGGAACCAACTGTTTCCAGAGCTGGGTGAGACAAGTTGCAGGTGGTTGCGGAGCCAAGGAGGGACATTTCTGAACTTCTGGAAGCATCACCAGTGGCTGTGGTGCGAGCGAGCCTGAGGGAGTGCTGCTCTGTTAGGAAGCTGCCACAGTGATGTAGGCCAGGGATAGATGGGGGTCCTTCTCCTCGCGTACGCACAGCAGGGGAAGTGGAAATGGTCTGGTTGCATTGATAGGTAAAGCCAAGAGGATGCTCTAACAGATGAGAATTGAGTGACAGAAAAGAAGCAGGTGGGATTGATTGCAGAACTCACTGCTCAAGTACCTGAAGGATAGTAACGTCATCACAATGGGAGGACTAGGGGTAGGGTACCCGAGGAAGCTGAGGCACATTGAATGTGAGGTGCCTATGGGATGCTTCTATGATGCTGTCAAGCAAGCAGCTGGGAGTCTGAACAGGGAACTGGTGGTGAGAGAGGATGTGGTTGGAGTCGGACTTGGAGCTGTTCCCTTAGAAGCGGAATGGACAGTCGTGAGACAGGTAGGGTTATTGGTGTCCTCCGGCCTTGCCCAAGGAACTCGTGGCAAACCCCTCACTTTTTCTACAAGTAGTTAAGTCAATTGGATGCTTTACTTCCTGTCTCAAAGCTACCTGAGGGGGCCAGAGTATAGCATTTCCACAGCTGTCCAGCATCCTGCCTTTGTGGGAGCTGGAGCCAACCCTTCAGCCCTTCACGTCACCCTCACTGTTACCTGAGGACATGTGAAAGGCACAGTCTGAGTGGCCTCTGAGCATTGGTGGAGTTTGGATGTGGAGCAGTGGTCAATGGTGCGAGTAATAGGTGATAACTCTGTTACACCCTTAAGAACTGAGGCAATGCCTTCAGTTCCAGCACTCAGAGAGGCCGAGGCAGGAGGATCTCTGTGAGTTCAAGGCCAGCCTGGTTTATAGAATGAGTTCCAGGACAGCCAGGGCTGTCTCAAAAAACAAAACAAAAAGAATTGAGGTAGGCCAGGAGCTGGGTGTCTGCACAGACTTCCCCTCCACCTGGTCCCACATGAGCGCAGCTGGTCTGGTGGCAGTTGTTTTGAAGAGGGATTCTCTGATGGCTGTAGGTTCACTCGTTGGGTTTAGTGTGAGTGCGGGAGGAATCAAGCACATGTGTTCTACAGGAGAATGGCTTTTTGGGGAGAACAGAGTTAATGGGCCGGTATGGATATGTAACAAAACCTCTAGAAGCCACCCAGAGTCTTCAGGCCCAGTAAGCCTGAGGCCAACTATCCCCTGAGAGGTATCCTCTATTCACAGTATCACAGTGACAGCAGCCACTGCTAGTTGGGGTCTGAGGCTCTCAGTTCCTCCAGGGAACTCTTGACGTGTCACCCAGGGCATTGTCGGTTCAGCTCTTGGTTGCTAGGCCTGCATGACCACGTCAGATTTTTGGTGTGAAATTTCATGTCCTGACCCTGCTGCCACTGCTCACTTTAAAGAAGTACAAAAATAAATTAAAGGCAAAGAGTGTGGAAAATAAAGGACAGTACAAGTATTAATAAGGAAAGGAGAATCAATTACCCATACATCCAGGACACTAGTAATGAGCCTGTTTGACAGGTCACAGGCCTCATTGACAGTGTGTACATGTGGGATCTGCAGACTCTGCTTTGCCTTCACTTCTGGAATATGCTTGAATATGGTCCTTGGTCCCTTGTTCCAAGTGCCAGAAATGAGAGATTTCGGAGAAATGTGTTGGGACTTATGTTATTTTGGGCCTAGGAGAGCTCCCTGAGCCCTGGTTTGTTTTGGCTCAGTGTCTTTTACTCCAAGGTACCAACGGTCACTTCCTTCTGTTACCCCATTGGGTTAGGCTTCCTCCCTGCAGCGTGTAAATTCTAACCCTCACTCCCAGGCCTCCATTATCTCATGCCCCTGAAGAGTCAGGACCTGGAGTGTCCCACTTTGTTAGATCCCTGTAGAGTCAGCCACTGTCCAGGTCCCATTGAGCCTGGGGCAGAGATGGCCACACTGGAAAGACAGTGGCTCCGGCTTCTCCTTTTTCGGTAGACACCAAAGCTGGCTCTTGCTATGGGCACAGTCTCTCTCCTCATGCGACTGGTGCTCTGCTCTATTTCGGCTTTTGCTCAAAGGATGGCCCTGGAGCTGAGAAGGAAAACGCTTCTGTCCTGCAGCAGAACTCCTCCTTGTCTGGCAACCGGAACGGGGAGGAGAGCATCATCGATAACCCGTATCTGCGCCCTGTGAAGAAGCCCAAGATCCGCAGGAAGAAGTGAGTTGGAGGCTGGGGTCCAGAGCCTGCTCCAGTCTGCTTGTCTGCTCCTTGGTAGGAATAGGCTCACCAGCGGGTGTGAGCTTGGCAAGCACTCCTAGGGCAAGAGAAGGTGACTCCCTCCTTGGCTCCCACGTGCACTTTCTGCACTTCAGTGCCTGTGCCAAGGCAACCCTGTGAGCCCAGAGCTTTGCTCCCCTGGGAGAGTGAGAGGGGCCCCGGGGCAGGCTCTCTGGTTCTTCTCTTTAGGTCCCTCTCGTGAGCTGAGAAGGATGCTGCCCTGTAAGTGAGAGGACATCGCTTTCCTGGGGCCTGAGATCAGAGGGAAGAAGGAGGTGGCACCCCTTTGGCCTTGCCCAGGCTGTGTCTTTTTAGCAGTAGCCTTCTATGAAGGCAACCCTGTTGGCAAACAGGCCAGAGTCTGCTGGTGACTTCATTAATTCATCACAGGAATTGATTCCTTTGAAACCTGGAGGGCCAGGTAAATTGTTAGGAAGGAAGGGCCCTGCCGGGAAGACTGCCAAGTGTATCTTCCAGACCACCTGGATCCCCCTCATTGATCCACAAGAATCATGGCATTGATTTACAGCCCAGAACCTCATTCTCACTTCTCTCTACACCTGGGCCCCAAGATCCCTGCTGAGCTGGTAGACTGACTTTGTATCCCTCATTATGTTGGAAACAGACCAATGTTGCAACTCTGATCTGGGGCTGGCAGGAGCTAGGAGTACATGGGTTAATAAAGATAATGACAATGACCATTAGAGTAGCCTTGAATCTCTGACCAGCATTTGATTAAAGCTGACCACAGTAGGAACGTGTGCCTCGGAGCACCCTTTTGGGAAGGATAGAGTTAGTTCTCCCAGAACTTGATAGAGGAGCCATGGATTTTAAGCACCAGGGAGAGAGCTTAGCAGCTGGGGGTGGGACTTGTTTTGAGGGCTAGGCTTAGCTGAGAAATCCAGCTGATGGTGGAAAGCCACATTCTCACTCGCTGGAGGGAGTGGGTTGAGGGTCCTGCTGAGTCCATGTGCCTGTCAAGAAGCAAATCTGAATATGCCCACTCCCACCTCCCTGGAGAGAAGATACCATCCCTCACTTTCCCACTAATCATGCAACATGATGCCTCAAGGAAGATACTGGGAAAGTTGATATCTTTGGCTTGTTTTGAAAAGAGGGATTGAAAAACCAATCCAAGGAAGAGTGGCAGGGGCACGTGGAAATTGACATAAAGTGGATAAGTCGTCCTTGGATTGGAGTGCTGAGCCCACGTATGTTTTTTCTCTCTGTACTCCACCTTGGTTGCTGCTTCTCCTCTTTCTCATTCTCTCACCCCATGCCATGTATTTTTGAGACAGGAGCTCACTCTGTAGCCCAGGCTATCCTAGACATCACTGTATGCCAGGCTCAGTGATCCTCCTGCCACGTGCTGTGATTACAGCATGAACCACCATGCCTGGCTTCCAGTAACTTGGCAGGGGGGAATCAACCTTGCTTGCTGTTCTTTATTTGGTCCCTTTGCCTGGAGGAAAAAAAACAAAACAAACAAAAAACTCTGTGTCTGGAATTGAAGAAAGAACAAGAGGTGGTGAGAAAATGAGCCTTTTTGGCTCTGGTCCAAACAGAAGTATTTTCATGGTGACTCAGAACTTCGGGTCAGAACAAGAAGACTTGACTGTGTGGATTCTGAGAACTTGTGATGTAGTTGGCAGCTCCTGGCCCCAGTCAGTTGGAATCCAGTCCCAAGGTCTAACAGGAGCTGCCACCCCTTGCTGTTCCTGATGCTTCTAGCCAGTGTGTGCGCATCTGTGTCTGTACTTTTGCACCATGTGACTGTCTGAAGCCAAGCCTGTGGAGCGTGTTGTGTGAGCTGAGGGGGCTCTTGCTGCCCTTGACCACAGAACTGCACTGCTGTGATTGCTCTTAGAACAGAGATGACCTGAGTGGTGATGTGTTGAAGTGTATAATTCTCAATGTATATCTATAGATTTCTATTTTTTATAAGTTGGGAGAGTCTTGGAAAAATAAAGTGATTTATGAAAAGTCTAATCAAATTCATAATACAAACTGTTTTTTTTTTAAAAAGATTTTAATTTATTATGTATACAGAGTTATGCCTGCATGTATGCCTGCAGGTCAGAAGAGGGCACCAGATTTCATGACACGTGGTTGTGAACCATCATGTGGGTGCTGGGAATTGAACTCAGGGGGAGACCTTCTCGTCGGTCACGAGAATTGGTGAGAGCCATCTCTCCAGCTCCCATAATAAAGATTTTGTGAATGTATTTACTTTGTCATGCAGGCTTGTGAACCACCCTTCACCATGCTTCTCTTCATAACCACACACATCTCCTCTCGCCACTCTGCCATTGGCGCTTCATCCCATCTCTGAAATTTGTTAAAGTAATGTCAGATCAATGAAATTAAGTCACCTTTGAAGGCTGGTTGATTTTCTTCACTCTACGCTGTCCTGAGACCCATTTGTCTCAGGTGGTTGTGTCAACAATCTGATTTTCTTTTTCATTTTTTGTATTTGTTTTTAAGACAGAGTCTCATTGGTAGCCCTGGACTGGAACTCACCCTGTAGACCAGGCTAGCCTCAAACTCAAAAGAGATCCCCAGCCTCCGCATGCTGGGGTTAAGGCGTGTGCCACCATGCCCAGTTTAGTCAATTTCCTTTTGTGTGCATTGGCTTTTCATGTTGTAGCTATGCTGCTGGGCCTGTGAACTGTCTACATAGGGCTGTTAGAATCCTGTGAGCCTGGTGCAGTGGCGCACACCTTTAATCCCAGTGCTCGTGAGGCAGAGGCAGGTAGGTCTCTGAGCTTAAGGCCAGCCTGGTCTACATAATGAGTTCCAGAACAGCCAGAGCTATGTAGTGAAACCTTGTCTCTAAAAAACAAAAATAATCAAGAAAAAGAAAAGAATGAATGAAGTAAGTGTGATCACCAGCTGTGCACAGGCTTCTGAGATAGCCGTGCTCACAGCCCTCAGGCCCCACTTATACAATTTTAATCACAAAACTCCAACACCTAATATCTTGTCAGTTGTAATTTATCTGTTTCCCTCCACACTGTGTGTGTGAAAGGAGGAGACTCACTGTGTGTCCCTGATTGGCCTGGAACTCCTAAGTAGACCAAGCTTTAAACTCAGATCTGCCTGCCTCTGCCTCCTGAATGCCAGAATCAAAGGGCAGGTTCCCTTGAAGTCTAGAAGAGGGCATTGGATTCCCGGGAGGTGGATTTATAAGAAATTGTGAGCCAGGCAGTGGTGCGTACTTTTAGTCCTTGTACTTGAGAGGCAGAGGCAGGCAGATCTCTTAACTTGAGGCTAGCCTGGTCTACGGAGTAAATACCAGGAGAGCCAGGGTTACACAGTGAAAGCCTGTCTCAGGAAACCCTATCTGGAAAAACCAAAAAAGAAAAAAGAGATTGTGAGCTGCCAGATCTGGGTTCTGGGAACCCATGTAAGGTTCTCAGGAAAAGCGGTCATCATTAGACCCGGAACCATCTCTAGCTGCCCTTCCACCCCTCCTTTTGGAGACAGGGTCTCACTGTGTAGCCCTGGTTGGGCTCGATCTTATGATGTGGACGAGGCTGGCCTTGAAGTCAAGAGATGTATTCAGTTCTAGTTATCTGTTTTTCTCACGTGTGTGTGTGTGTGACACACACACACACACACACTCTCTGAGAGAGAGAGAGAGGGAGGGAGGGAGAGGCGGGGGTACCCTGGGGCCCTTTCACTGAACTACACTCCCATCTCAATAAAAGCAAAGACTTGCTAGCCACAGTTCTGTTCACACATACTAACTCATGAACCCTCATATAAACTTTTTTTAAAGATATTTATTTTATGTATATGATGCTCCATCTACAGGTACACCTGGTACACCTGCATGCCAGAAGAGTGCATCAAATCCCCACTCTAAATGGTATATAGTTACTGGGAATTGAATTCATGACCTCTGGAAGAGCTGTCAGTGTTCTTAACCACTGAGCCATCTCTCCGGCCCTCACGTAAAGCAAATGTTCTTAGGGTCTGCAGCTGAGGACACGGACCTGCCCTGCTCAGTCCCTGTAGTGGTACTCAGGCCTTCTGCTCCACAGTCCATGCTGTTTCCCTTAGATGCTCTTGCCTCCCAGTGGTTGCTGATTCTGTCCCTATAATGCACTGGTACCATGTACTCAGTGATTCCATCACACATCCACATACTGATTGGCTCACTGGTGGAAAGAGAAATTGGACACGGCCCCAGCCTGGCAGGCCATTCTGGAATATGTAGACCCTGTCCTCAAACATGACATGCACACCTGCGCATGCACACATGCATATCCACAGATATGTATGCCCTCTCCACACAAACGCAGACACACAAGCGTCACACAGATACACCACACAGAAACGAAACATCTACTTCCCGTGAAAAGTGCAGCTAGCAGTGACTGGACCGTGCACGTTGTGGCTTCCACTCTTCCTGGTTCCTTCGTCACCTGGGTTCTGGTTGCAGTCACAGGATGGGAGGTAAAAGACATTTCTTGAGTGCATGTTCCTGGGAACAGGGAGTGAAGAGGCTGGGGAACCTTGAAACTGCGCCACCCCAAACATGGGGTTGCCTAGTTGTGAAGGGAGTGAGGGCCTGTAGCTTTAGCTGAGTGGCTCTGGCCTAGGTAAGAATCGAGGAGCTTTTCACATCAGAAGGAACTGATGGGCTTGTAGGCAATTGAACCTGTCACTAACGAAGCTTCAGGGGGTGTTCAGGAAAGTTGTTGGGACAGACAGCAAGCTACTGAACAGTGGTGAGCACTTGCCCTGCTGTTCAGGCTCCCGGGTCAATCCACAACCTCTGTTGTTAGGCCATTAAGTGGCTACTTCCTCTTTGACGTTCCTTTGCTTTCTGTCAACGCCCACCTGTCCTTGTTCAACAGCTTGGTCTTCCTTTCCTTTGATAGCTTTTCCCTTGAGCTTGTCCAGCCAGGAAGTGTCCTGGAAGTACCACCTCTGACCTCAGGGACGTGGTTCTCTGCTCCTCTACCTCCAACCATTACCTCCCAGCTGGCCTCTGCATTCAACAGTTTGCAGTGTTCTCTGTACCCAGCCATCTAGTTAAACTATTTTTTTTTTAAGATAGGGTCTGTCGGGGTCCAGCCTCGACAGGTTCATACGTTATTCCAGGGCAGGGGCATGTGGATTAGAGATGTTAGGCAGAAGGAAACAAAGACACAAAAGAAATAGACAGAGACACAGGACAGAGTCAGGAGGGCAACCCAGTGAGTACTGAATCCACCTGTGTTTATTTCTCATAGGCTTTCTAGACCATAATCCAAAGAGGATGGGGAGACAAAAGACTTCTTTACCAAGAAGCAAGGAATAAACAAAGTCATCACCTTTTCAATACCCAGAGCATCAAGTAATCACAACCTAGGTCAAAACACCCTTTAGTAGTCACACCCTGGGTCAAACCACCTCTCAATTACCTTGAAGGAGAAAGAATAGGCCTGAACTCTCTGACCTTTGGTCAAGAGGGAACAAATACACATCATTGGGCTCCGATGAGGGTCTCTCCATGTAGTCCTATCTGGCTGTCCTGGAACTCTATGTAGACCAGGCCAACCTCAGACTCCCAGAGATCCTTCTGCCTCTGCCTTCTGGATGCTAGGCATAGTACATGATCAGATTTATCTTGACTTAACCTTTCTCCCCACCACACCACAACTTGTTCGTTGACATCTAGACAGTCACCACACTGCCTTCCTCAACAATGATGCTGCCTTCCCCAAATATTTGGGGCTCCGTCCTCTTCCCAGCCTTCGTACCCCATTTGTGCCCCTGCAGTAAGACTGCAGATCCTCCCAGAGACCTTCGATCCTGAGTCCAAACTGGCCCAAGTGCCAATCGGGTGCCCTGTCAGTTCTGTATTCTGGGTCACTCAGCCTCCTTTCATTTATTAGCAAACACGATCTGGAACTCATGTGCATGCCAGGTGGCACTGTGCCAGCTCTGAGGGTATGGTGGTGAACAAGACAGACATAACTTCCGCCTCCAGGGAATTCATTCACAATGATAGATACACAAAACAAGACACAGAAACCGAGACTAAGCCCATTTTAAGTTGTGAAGGGGTACCAGACGGGCTTCCTACCCAGCTTCTGGGTCTGCAGTTCACTCCTGACATTTGCCTCTCCTTTCAGCCCTTCAACTTCTCCCCCATTTTACTTTTCCCATCTCCAATCTCCCATTTGGCAAACAGCCACTGAGCGTCTATGGTGAGCATATGGATACAGACACTGGCAAACAGCATAGAGTGGGCCCAGGCCTCTGCCTTCCCAGCACTTACAATGTGTCCATGGATGGACAGCTCAAACACACACGGAGTGTCAGGTGGTGAACCTGGGCAGGAAAGCAGAACTGTTCGTAGTGCTGGATACCTGGAGGATGGGAGACAAATAAGAGCCACAGCGGGTAATGTGCAGTCTGGGCTAGTAACATGGGGAGCAGGCAGTGTAAGCAGAGCCGGCACAGAAGCCAAGCAGGGACCAGTCAGAGGAGCTGTCCTGTCTGCTACCCACGTCCTTCAGGATCTCTGACAAAGGACTAGAGACCTGGCGATGCAGGTCATGAGTGGCCGCCTTCTTGGCAGGGCAGATAAGTAGCATGCACCACAGAATCGGGTGGCAGGGGTTGCTCAGGAGCGGTGGCCTGAAAAGAATGTTTTAGTTGAACAGAGCACGAAATGCAGCTATCTCTGGAAAGGGAGCAGCACACACAGGAACACTCGTGGTCAGAGGCAGGAGTGTGCGCACCTGGAGCGTGGGAGGGTCGGGAGTGGCACCACTCTGTCAGGAGCCAAAAAGTAAAGAGGGTCAAAGCAAGATTAATATGGAGTT
>LOEQ01001064.1:171884-182240 GCA_001685075.1 Bramus lutescens
TTTTGAGACAGGGTTTCTCTGTGGCTTTGGAGCCTCTCCTGGAACTAGCTCTGTAAACCAGGCTGGCCTCAAACTCACAGACACCTGCCTGCCTCTGCCTCCCAAGTGCTGGAATTAAAGGCATGTGCCACCACCACCCAGCCCAGACTTAATTTTTTTGATTGTATTGGGAGTATAGAACCGGGGACTTCAGACTTGGTAGACGTCTCAACTACAGTCTCAACCCTGGGGTGAGGGTCATGTTAAAAAACACTCCATGGGAACTGAGTTGGCAGACTGCTTGCCGACCGTGCATGAGGTTTTAGGTTCACTTCTCCTGAACCACACTAATCTAGTGCGGTGGTGCACCTGTAATCCTAGCATTCAAGAGGCGAAGGCAGGAGGATCAGGAGTTGGCTTCACTGCAAATTCAAGGTCAGCCTGGGCTACCCGAGGTCCTGTCTCAAAACAAACAAGAGACAATAAAAACCAGAAAAACAATTTTAAAACACTATTTTCTCCAAATGTTTCTGTGGTTAGAGAGCCACCTGTGGTCAACACTGTCCCCTCCAAGACCACAGCAGTTCTGAGACACAGGACACAGGACTCACGGAAGCTCTCTCAGTGGTCACGTAGGGAGTAGGTTAAGTGGCTATGTGAGAGGAAGGCTGTTTCTGACGTTATCCCACCCGGATCTGGAGATTGCACCAGGAAGACAGACTTCTGTGACTGGAGGTGGGCAGGCTGAGGATGACTAAGTTCAGCTCTGCAGTAGCTCTGGCTAACACACGGAGCAGTTCACAGGAGCAGGGGTCAACAGGAGCTGCTTAGCCCAGGAAGGCTTCTAAAAATGGAGAATAGAGTCGGTCTGTGTAGGAGGACACAGATGTCTCAGAGACAGGAAAGGGTCTGGCTGGGACAGTGCACAAAGCCGCGTGACCCATAATCCCTTTACCTATTTTCAATCAAAATATCTATTATTATTATTATTATTATTTATAATTTAATAGTTATTTGTTTCTGTGTGTGTACAACCTGCGTGGGAATGCTCACAGAGGCCAGAAGAGGGCGTTAGATCCCTTGAGCAGCTAGGCTCACAGGCAGTTTGGAACCATCAGATGTGGGTACTGGGAACCAATACGATCTCCTGGAAGAGCAAGAAGCAGCCTGCTGACCTTCTAACAATGCTTTCTGCTCATTTCTTTATTTGTGTATCTGTGTGTGCTTGACTGTGGCACAGTGCGCCTGTGGCGCTCAGAGGAGAGCTTGCCGAAGTCCCTTGTCTCGCTCCAGCCCATAGGTCCAGGGGATTGAATTTAGGTCACAGGCTTGGCAGCAGGTACCTTTACCTACTGAGCCATCTTGAAGGCTCCCATCCCTTTACCGTTTGTCTTTATTTCATAGTTTCCCCTACTGTCCAAATGGAAAGGAACAAGGATTCCCCAACAAGGATCCCTATTGCATCGTGGACATCATCATGGCCGGCCCAATGCTCTAGACCTTAGGCACAGGACGCAGGCTTTGTTCTCGGAGACCTATGAAACATGAGGCCTCTGTTGCTCTGGGTAGCTCCTGGGCTCTTAGACCTGCACATGGCCTGGCAGAGTCACCATCCACAGCTCCAACCATATATAACTCCTACTGCATGCATACTCAATGCTCTTGAAAACCATTGTGTGCCAGCTCTGCACTGTGAAGGAGCCAGATGAATCCAAGACCTAGTTTCTGAGTCTCAGTTGCTGTAGGCTAGTTGGGAAAGCAGACCGAGGTGAGACTAACCATGGTAAGATAAATGAGGAGGAGAAGGAGGAAAGCCGGAAGACAATGGGCTGGGGTACTAAGGGAGAGCATATGGGAGGTGTCTGCAGGGGGTTAGAGAGATGGAGTGGGGTGGGTATGGAGTGCTACAACAAGACTGTCCCGAGCATAGACAGCTGGAAACCAGCTGCGGGCCTAGAGATGTGACCGGTAAAGTGTTTCTGTGCAAGCATGTGACCTGAGTTTAGATCACCTACATCAAAGTCAGGCATGGTGGTGTGCAGCTGTGATCCCGGTGCTGAGGGGTGGGTGGGCAGAGACAGGTGGGTCCCACACGCTGGCTAGCCAACCCGTCTAGCTGAAATAGCAAGTTCCAGGTTCAGTGAGAGACCCTGTCTCAAAAAATAAAGTGGAGGATGATTGAGGAAGACATTTAAAGTTATCCTCTGAATTCTACAAGGCATACGCCAAGCATGCGTGTGCATATGCACACACCAAAGTATGCACATGTGCATGCACACACACATACCCATGCACACATGTATGCACACATACACTACACACATATTAAAATGAAAAAGGAGGTGGATATGATTAAAATAAATTGTATACATGTATAAAATTCCCCAAAATAAATAGAAAATATTTTTTAAAATTTAAATAAGAAAGACACCTGGAATAATGAGAAACAACCAAAAGTTGGAATGCAGCTGGCTGATCAACGCGATGGTATCATAATGCCACTCTCTGCGGATGGTGATACATCCTGCAGTCCCAGTCACTCAGGAGGCTAAGGAGACAGGAACACTTGAGCCCAGGAGTTCAAGACCAGCTGCCCCTGATGAGTAAGACTGCCAGCTCTCCCCAGGCACCTCTGGCCGAGAAGTGATGATAGACTCTGAAGCAGCCCTGTGCATCGCTGTCCTGCTGTTTGTGAAAGGGGAGGGGGCAGATAAGTACGGTCTTATTTGCCTTTGTTGGCAGAGAGAAACTTTGGAAACATAAATTACAACCTAGTAAAAGTGTTTACTGAGGGAGGAGGCACATGGGAGGGACACCTTCCAGAAAGTTCAAATCATGCAAACGCATTTCCTATTTTAAAGTTAGAAACAGTTGGACAGGGTGGCACACCTTTAATCCTAGCACTCAGGAGGCAGAGGCAAAATCATGAGGATCTCTATGAGTGCCAAGCCATCCTGGTCTCCATAGTGAGTTCCAGGCTCGCTACATACTTTGACCCTGTCTCAAAGACTAAAGTTAAAACAAAGCCAGTGTGGTGTTGCACACTGTTTATCTCACAAAGCACTTGAGAGATGGAGAAAGGGGGATCACGTGTTCAAAGTCACCCTTGGCCAGGTAGCAAGTTTAAGGCTAGCCTGGGCTACAGAAACTCAGCTTTGGTAAATTATCAAACAAACAAAAGCAAGTAGAGATCTTGGTCTAGAAGGACCTGGGACCTGGTTTAATCCACAAATGGCCAGTCTTTGAATACCTTGGTGTCTTATTTTATTTTATGTTATTTGGGTTTTCAAGGCAGGGCCTCTCTGTGTAACAGCTCTGGTTGTCCTGGAACTCACTTTGTAGACCAGGCTGGCCTCAAACTCACAGAGATCTGTTTGCCCCTGCTTCCCGAGTGCTGGGATTAAAGGTGTGAGCTACCACTGCCCATTTTAAAATTCTACTTATTTATACATTCTTAGATTTATTTATTTATGTGTATAATTTTTTTTTGTCTGCGTGTGTGTGCACTATGTGTGCCTGGTCCCCTTAAAGGTCAGAAGAGGATGGTTGTGAGCCACCATGTGGGTGCTGGGAACCAAACCCAGGTCCTCTGGAAGAGCAGCAAGTGCTCTTAACTGCCGAGCCAACTCTCCCGTCCTATTTATTTATTTTAAAATTACATTTTATTTATTTAGGGGAGGAGTGGTGGCCACAGCACGAGCATGCCACAGTGCATGTATGGAGTCAGAGGACAACTTGCAGGGGGTGACTCTTCCCTTCTACCATGCAGGTTCTGGGGATGCGATTCAGGCTGGAAGGCTTGGCAGCAAGTGCCTTTATCTGCTGAGCCATCTTCTCTGATGTTACCCAGAGGGGTCTTACTGAAAATGTGAGCAACCTCTCTCGACTTGGCTGATTCTTCTACAAAACAGGATGACCATCAAGGTTTGAGAGGCTGTCGCTGGGAACCAGTGGCTACCAGAATGCCTCATAGGATCCTGAGCATGTAAGGGAGACTGGACACTGAGGGTCTGTTTGCTCTGATGGTGCAAAGGATCCAGCCCAGGCCCTCGTGCGTGCTTGTAAGTGCTCTGCCACCAGGTGCCACCAGTGCCACCTCAGTCTCTACCAGCTCCGTGTTAAGGACATCATATATCCTTACAGCTCCAGGAAAGGTGCCGGGAAAAGGAGGGGCGGAGGGGCTGAAGAAAGTCAATCATCCGGTCAGCTGCAGAGGATGAGGGCGGGCCTTGTGAGCTCACACTGCAAACAGAGGGGTATAATTGCTAGTCTGTGGAACAACTTAAAAAACAATGGGCTTGGGCATGATTGGTATGTGAAGGCAAATATGCTGAGCCAGTTTCTTCAGCTGTGGACAAGAGAGAGGGCAGGCACTACAGTGAGGTTGTTAGGGAGACCATAAGTGGAAGGCATACAGCCAGTGCCTGGCACACACAGGACCCCTGTAAATGTTTATTTCTCCCAGAGCTGGTCCCTTTGCGCATGGGTGCGACTTGGCTAGGAGTAGAGGACATTGATGCCCTGCTGCTACCATCTCTGAGTAGCAAAGATGGTTGAGGCTGAGGTCTGGGTGTCACCGTATTCTAGGCACCCAGCTCCCTTTCGGCCTGAGATGGTCTATGGAAGATCTAGGTTCCATGTGGAGAACCTGTCCCCAACTTCCGGTTTTACTTTGTCACCCAAAGGCTTTGGAAACAGTTTCCCTCTGCAGAGTCAGGGCCTGACGTGGGGCTGAGGATGTGGCCTGGGAGGCAGAGCATTTGCCTGGCATGTGCAGCCCTGGGTTTAATCCCAGCATCATATACAACAGGCATGGCAGCAGATGCTTGTATTCCAGCCCTCGAGAGATTGGAAATTCTACATCATCCTTGGCTACTTGAGGAGAGGGAGGGGCCAGGAGCCTAATTCTCTGCCTTGTCCGGACTTAGTCAACTAATAACACTACTCTACACCTGTTCCTCAAGTGAAAGAGACAGCCAAATAGCAGGCACCCCTCAACACAGAAGAAAAACCCATTCTGTAATTAATCCCTCTGCTCAGTCATTACTCAGCAACCTGTAATGTGGCCAGCTCTGGAATGTGGGGTGGGGTCTAGCCCAGGAAGTTCCAGTCTATCCAGAAACCCCACCCCATCTTTGGAAAGCCTGTAGTCTCTCTGAAAGCAGGAGCCTGGTGGAGCCCTCAGCACATCTCCATCCTGCCCCCTGGTCTCTGCGGCGCTCCCCAGAACTGCCAGCACCCGTCACCCAGATGAACCTGACCGCAGCCCAGCATCTTATTCCCAGGCAGAGAACATCTTATCTCAGATCAGTTCATGGAGCCCTGTGGGGGAGGAGGATGGGGAGAGGAGACTTCGGTCTACTTCATCTTCCCTCTGGAGAAGTGATAGCTAAACGGAAGTCTGAACTGTGAACGCTCTCCTGACAGGAACCATTGCTTAGCTGGTGTTGAGAGGTGTGGGTGTCTGGTGTGTGCCCTAGTTTGTGTTTGGTGCTGGGGAGACATTCACTTTCCTATGTATCTACTTACACATGCACACATACACGCATATGTATTTGAGACAGGGTCAATGCAACCCGGGCTGCCTGAAGCTTCAGTGTAGAGCAACCTCTGTGCTGGCCTTTGCACTCATAGATCCACCTGCCACTGCCCCTCCAATGCTGGCATTAGAGATGGGTGCTGTTGTATTTGATTTTGTGGGTGTACCAGGTACATGCAGGTGCCCAAAGAGGTCAGAGCCCCCCTGGAGCTGTAGTCACAGGTGGTGTGATCTGCTCAGTGTGGGTGCTGGGAATCCAACTTGGACCCTCTGGAAGAGCAGCAAGCACTTCTGATGAACCAAAGCTCTAGCTCCTTGATTTTCTTTTTCCTGTGAGCTGTTGTGGTGGGATTGTAACTCTGGGGGAAGACTTTTGGGTATGGACTAGGTTTGAATCGTGGCTCTGTTATGTCTCAAGGCTGTGACCCTGGCCACACAGTCACCTCTCCTAACCTTCTTTGCTTCGTGTGGAAATCAAGGTTTAAGTATTCAGAGTGTCACAAAACTCAGGGAGCAGGTGGGTTAAGACGCCAGCAGGTGCTCAGCCCAGCTGCCCTGCCCTCTCCTCTGCACTAACTTTGGACTCAGAGGTACTAAAGAAAACAAAATGAGAGAAAAGAACTAGCAAGAGAATGGTGTAGATTCAATGAAGTAGCTAAGAAGGAAAATTCCAGCAAGGCCAGCAAGCAGGCTGGGGCAAGTCCCCACAAGGTCACCTTGAAGGCCAGGGAGACATTCCCACAGTCAGAAAGAATGTGTGTCCGTGTGTGCATGCGTGCCTGTGTGCACTTCAGAAAATAGAACCGTGCCTGGTAGTGCAGGCCTGTAATTGCAGATACTTAAGAGATTGAGGCAGGAGGATCAAAAATCAAAGGTTGCTCAAGCTATTGATTGAGTTCAAGGTCACCCTGGGCAACTTCATAGTAAGCCTTTCTCTGTTCCACCAGCCAGCTCCAAATGAAATCTCAGCTTTAGCTTAGGCTTGTTCCACTAGCTCTTTTTTGTTTGTTTGTTTGTTTTTGTTTTTTGAGACAGGGTTTCACTCTTTAGTTCTGGCTGTCCTGCAACTCACTTTGTAGATCAGGCTGGCCTCAAACTCACAGAAATCTGCCTGCCTCTGCCTCCCGAGTTCTGGGATTAAAGACATGCACCACTACTGCCAGGCTCCATTAGCTCTTTTTTTTAAAAAAAAATATTTTTATGGTTTATTTAACTTTATTTTATGTGCATTGGTATGGAGGTGTTAGATCCACTGCAACTGGATCTTCAGATAGTTGTGAGCTGCTATGTGGGTGCTGGGAATTGAACCAACTACGGTCCTCTGGAAGAGCAGCAAGTGCTCTTAACCACTGAGCCATCTCTCCAGCCCCTCCATTAGCTCTTATAACTTATTTTAATCTATGTTTTGTCCCATGACTCATTACCTCATCTCTCCATACTGTTCATGCTGCTTCCCGAGCAGCAGGCACCTCTCTTCTTCCCAGACTTCTCTCTGCTCGGAAGTCCCGCCTATATTCTCCTGCCTAGCTATTGGTTGTTCAGCTTTTCATTACACCAATCACAGCAATGCACCTTCACACAGTGTACAGATATCCCACAGCACAACTTAGTGGGATCCTATCACAAAACAGGAAGTTAGGCCGGGAGTGGTGGCACCTGCTCACAGTTCTTGGGAGGCAGAGGAAAGGAAATCAAGTTCAAGGTCATCCTCCGAAATATGGGGAGTTCAGGGCTACCCTCAGCTATAATGTGACTCTGTCTCAAAAAAATTTTTTTAATAGGGTGTGGATGTAGCTCAGCAGTTGAACGTGTTGACAACCAAGCTTTGATTGCTGATGAAGTCTGTAGACCTAGTTACCCTGTAACTGAGACAGGAGGATTGCTGGAGTACAGGCACTCCAGGCCAGCCTTGGCAACATATCAAGATCTTGCCTCAAAAATAAAGAGGGCACTGCAAGATGGCTCAGCTGCTAAAGGCACGTGCAGCCCTGGTACCATCCTGGGGAAGGAGAGAAGCAGCTCCCACAAGCTGCCCTCTGTGTGGTGTGGAGAGCAGGCATATGGGGTCCATCCCCAGAAGCAGAGGACATGGAAGAGGTCAGAAATGCATGGCTAGATGCTTGCCCAACACCTGGATCAGAGCTTCAAAACAGCAGGGATAGATAAAAATCTTCAAAAGAAATTAGAGCTCTAAAACAAACAACAGACTGAGATCTTAAGCACACAATACCACTTATGTAAATGAAAACTACCTGCACACCAAACAACAGTGTAGGTTTTGTGAGAACACATGATCAAGAAGGTATTCATTAATGGCTGCCTCTGGCTGACTGGCTGGGTCATTGAAGAAGTGAGATAAAGGCAAAAAATTAATACAGTGTGGTCTTGGAGTGATCATATGCTATAAAGCCAAGCATAGGAAGAACTCAGCCCTCTGAACTTAAGGCATATCAAATGAAAAACAGCTGACGACCAGAGAGATTAAGTTGTTTGCACAAGTCACAGAGCAGGTAAGGAAGGGTAGGGAAGAGGCCCCAGAACCAGGTCTATTAGAACAAGGCAGCAGGCACTGTCAGCCACCTGACAGTAGGGAGGCAGGAGGCTGTGGGAGGCGAGGGATGGGATGCATGGTGCCTCTTCCTGTGCTTTGGGTCGGTCCAGAGTCCCACTGGCTCTGCTTAGCTTTCCCAAACCCCCACTGAGCACTGTGGAGGATGTACCACAGCCCTTGCCTTCCGGGAACTTCTAGGATGAACAAAATGAAGTCATATTTCAGAAGCAGGGCTTCTGGGAGGCGGGACTGATTCAGCATTGTACACAGTTTAGAAATAGTGATAAGGTAATTCACAGCCCTGCCAAGCAGCCAGGCATTCTTTAAGTTCATGGTTCTTCCCAGGAGCCATCAAGAGCAAGTCTGTTATCCTTTCCACTTAGATTAGGAGTTGGCACAGAGAGGTGAAGTCATCTGTGCAAGTCACACAGCTGAGAAATGTCAGAGCTGGGATTCAATCCCAGAAGGGTGAACCCAGAGGCGATCGTCCGTCCGTCCGTCCGTCCGTCCGTCCGTCCGTCCGTCCGTCCATCCATCCATCCATCCATCCAGATGGCAAGCCTGTGCCACCATGCCCACCTATGGAGTTGATGTTAGGAATGGGACCTCAGGCCTTGTGTGTGATAGGCATGTGCTCTACCACCTGCCCTTCACATCTAAACCCATCATAAAACCTGCAAATAAAACAACATCCAGACCTGCCTGGCTAGGCTTTCCTAGGGAGATGAGATGTCCCTAGCTGTTACCCCTATATTTCTACAGCAAAGTGGCCCAGTCTGGGCTAAGGACACTATTGGCAGAGCTTACCAGAAGTCATTAGGGTCCCCGCCTAAGAGCCCCATATGTGATGGGATGCCCCACTGTGGGAGTTTAAATGTAATGGTCCCCATAATCTCATAGAAAGTGGCTTTGTTGTAGTGGGTGTGGTCTTGTTGGAGTAAATGGGTCACTGTGGGAGCTCAGATTTTTAGACAGTGGACTTTTTGTTGCCTGCAATGTGTAGAAACTCTCAGATTCCTCTCCAGCACCACGTCTGCCTGCACGCCGCCATGTTCCCCACCGCGATGTTCATGGACTGAACCTCTGAAACTGTAAGTGAACTATCACAATGAAATGTTTCATTTGGCACAAAAAGGGAGCTGGGGCTAAGGGTTGTCAGGACCTGTCTCTGATCACCTAGGACTCCGGGTTACCAGCCTTCACCCACTTGGTATTCTAAGTATTGCCCCTTCCATCTTTCCCAAACCTTCTCCTGTCTCGCGGGCTCCCTTTAAAGCGTCTTCCAGCCCAGGACTAAAGCCAGGCCTTCTCACTTGGCCAGAGAGCCAGGCCACCCTGCCCAACACCATCCCCCCACCTTCCTTCTTTCTGACCAAGACCTCAGTGCTTTGATTTCTGGGCCTTGTCTTCCAGTGCTCAGCTCCTCCCAGCCTCCTTGGAAATTAGGGGTTATTATCATCAGGGTATGAGCCTACAAACTATCATCACCTCCACTTCCAGTTTGCCTGTGGGCCCCAAAGTCCACTCTGTCACCTATGGTCAGCAGTGGCTGTGCCAGGAGGAAGGCAAACAAGGCAGCAGCCAGTAAGATGGCTCCAGGCAGGGCTGCCTTCGTCCTCTTGGGGCTTACTGATCCTAAAGAGAAGTCAGGTCGTTCCTGCATGTGTGGTTTCTGACAAACTTCAGGAGGTGTCAGTCAGGTGTGGTGCATGGGACCCTAATGTATAGGAACTTTTTAAAAAAAGTTTATTTATTTGCGTATTTCATCTTTTTTGTTTGTTTGTGGGTGTTTGGCCTGCATGTGTGTCTGTGCACCTAGTCTGTGGGAGGCCCAAAGAGAGTGTTAGATTGCCTGAGTCTGGAGTTACAACCGGATCCAAGCTCCCATGTGGGTGCTGGGAACCAAATCCTGGTCCTTAGGAAGAACAGCCAGTGCTCTTAACTGCTGAGCTGTCCCTAGGCCCATGGCCTTGTTTTTGAAGATGAGATTAGGGCAGACCATTCAACCACCCACCCGTCAGCCCAATTAGCTGCCCACACAGTGATTGTCGTATCTGCGCAGTGATTATTTTCTGCTTGGTCATTGTCCTATCTATTCTGTCCCAGCCTTAATAGTAGGAGACTCAGTTCGCCCATCTTACAGTAGGGAGGGGAAAGAAACAAAGAGGGTCAGTTGGTGTGGCCTGAGTTACACATGTAAAAGGTGGGGTTCAGATTTAGGCTCAAGAATCCTAATTGATGGGCGTGGTTTACCGGTAAATTAGTATCAACCAGACCAGTTCAATAT
>LOEQ01001064.1:222821-238745 GCA_001685075.1 Bramus lutescens
TGTGCTCATGTGGGTGCAGAGTCCACAGAGGCCAGAAGAGACAAGGCTGTCAGATCCCCTGGAGCTAGAGTTCCAGGCAGTTGTGAGCCACCTAGCGTCTGAACTCAGGTCCTCTGCAAACACTGAGCCATCCCTCCAGCCCACCACAAGCTATCTTTAAAGCAGGGCAGAGTAGCACACATCTGTGATCCCACCTTCCAAGGGAGGCTTATTTTGGAGTTGCTGAGGATGTGCGCAGGCCTGACCTCACCTTTTAGTGATCTTTGTCACCTGACACCCCAATTTCTTTGAATCTCACCATTCAGTCCCTGTGTGGTAACTACTTCCATTGCTGTTCTTTCTTGGACTAGTGACGCTTTCTCCCACATCCCACATTCCTGTGGGTCTAAGGCTAGTGTCCTCAGACCCCACTGCTGCCTTCAAACGACCCCTTTTCTCCCTCAGACTGTCGGTTCCAGGGCTGGAGAGGATGGCTCAGCAGTTCCGAGTCCTTGCTACTCTCCCAGATAGACTGGCTTTGGCTCCCAGTACCCACACTGATCCTCCACAGCTGCCTGTGGATCCGGTTCTAGGGGATCCAACGCCTCTTCTGGCCTCTGCACTCACATGGTGCACATGCAGACGAGCATAAATAAAAATAAATATTTTAAATGTCTGTCCCTTTGAGGCCATGTCCTTCTCTGCTTTAGTTTTACTCCTTGTAATGTCACAGCATGTCCATGATTTCAACAGCCAAGTGGATGACTGATCATCCATCCACACTAGCTCACAGGTCCTTGGCCTCCTTAGCTGTGTTTTGTGGTTGTTTATTTAGCTAATTAACTTATCTTTTGTCTGTGTGAGGACAGGTCCGTGTGTGCCACACTGTGCATGAGGTCAGAAGGCATTTCCGGGAGTCTGTTCTCTCCTTCTACCTTGTTGCTCTGCTTCCGGCTCCCGTGAATTTCCAAATGATCCCCGTCTTCACCTCCCATCTCGCAGTGTAAGTGCAGCTTTTGCTGTGGGTTCCAGGGACTGCACTAGGAGCATCAGCAGCTAGCTCTCCTCTACTGAGCCGTCTTCCTGCCCCCCACCTCCTAACTGTAGAAAGTATAATCGCCTCCCCATTCACCTGTGAGCCAAACAGCAGCAGCCTCTGGGAAATTGCTATGCACAGAGTTTCCCAGGTGTCCACTCCTAGCGAGCTGACTCAGGCACCTTGGGGTGGGGCACAGCACTGTTCCAGAAAGCCCTGCAGGGCTCCCAAACACACTGGAGTCTGAAAGCTCTGGGCCTGGCTCCCACCGGTTTCTCTACTGTCTTTGAAGCTCAGCTCCCTTGTTGGTTCTCAGTTCTTCCAGCTCATTTACAGGAATACATGAACTCCGTGCCCCCCAGTAACTCACCAGCTGGATGACCCAGTCCTTTCCTGACACAGCTCAGCAGTTTCCCTCCCCATGTGACTCCTCTCATCCTGCCTGGTTGGGTCCCCACTGAAGCTGTCGCTGAGACTTGCTGGAGAAGAGGGGGAGGTCCCAATGCTGCCTGCATCCTGTCACCCTATGCAGGTCACCCTGATGAAGGCACACTCCCTCAAGGTGACTGCAGTCACCCTGCCCTTACACCCTCCACTCATCCCCAGAGAGCCTAGCTCCTGCCTGCGTTTGGTGTCTGTGGAAGAAACTGAGGAAGAGGACAGCACTGGAGGGCACCAAGTGCCCTGATGTGGATGGGGATCTGTAGGGAGATCAGAGCAAGGGAGCAGCGGGTGTGACACAATCTTAAGGCTGCTCTGCTCTGGGAGTTGGGAGTGGTGGGCTCGTGCCGTGAGCCCAGCCCTTTGGAAGCTTAGGCTGGAGGGCTGGGAGTTCCCGGCCAGCCTGGGCTACACAGGAAGGCTTTGTCTCAAAGGAAAAAGAAATCAACAGGGGTTGGAGAGATGGCTTAGTGGTTAAGAACACTTCCTGCTTCTATAGCGGACTCTGCTTTAGTTTCTGGCACCCACATAGTGACACATGTCCACCTATGATTCCAGGTCCAGGAATTGGCCTCTTTGAGCACTGCATGCCTCTGTGTGGTTGTGTGTGTGTATAGGCAAACACTTATACACATAAAAGATAAACCTTCAAAAATTAATTACAAGGAGAAATAAATTGTATGTGGGCCTGTCGGCAGAGACCTATAATCCCAGCCACTTAGGATGCAGGCACAGAAAAATATACGCTCAAGGCCTTAGTGAGACACCATGTATGTATGTGTGTGTGTGAGAGAGAGAGAGAAAGAGAGAGAGAGAGAGTAGTAAGAGCAGTAAGCTCTTGCTTAGCATGTATGATGTCCTGGGTTCAATCCCCAGTATCCAGTGGGAAGGGAGAAGAAAATTAAGTTCTATGCATGAAACACGACTTGATGTAGTCTCTGGCCGAGGGACCTCAAATTGGTTGGGTTTTCACGTGGGCCACTTGCCCATGACCTGCCCTATAAATACCGCTGACCTATTGAGGTGCAAATATATCACTTTAAAGAGGATTAAGAATCCATAGCAGGGAAGGATAGCTTTGAAGGGAGTAACAATAGTAAGGATTTAAAAAGGGCAGGGTTAANGGGCAGGGCATTTGCAGGGAACCCTGGGGACTGCAGGTTGCCAGAGACACTGAGTCCACTGACATCCTCCACCCCGCACCCCCTGCTTCACTCCCCCACCGCCCCCACCCCACACCTGACAGGAGCCCTGCTATCAGTTTCCACGCTGCTGCCACTGCCGTCCTTCCCACACAGCAGAGCCTGCCTCGCTGAGGCCCAAACACTGTGCTGTCTCCATTCTTGGCCTGTGCCAGCAGTGGGCCTATCAGAACCATGGTATATCTGCTCCCTTTGCTTACATTATTTATTCCTTAGGCCCCTTCCCCCAGTCAGCCTTTCAATGAGGAAAAGGAACTGTGGAAGGGAATTGGAAGTGGGCGTTGACTATGCTGGAATCAGCACAGACATTTGAGTTCTTCAGGCTTTTTAAAAAGAAAATTAAGCCTTGCATGTGATATGTGCATTCACATGCATGCCACTGTATCTGTGTGGAGGGGAGAAGGAATTTGGGGAGTTGATTCTTTTTGCCATGGGGGTCTGCAGGGATCAAGCTCAGGCTACTGCGCTTGGCTGCAAGCATCTTCAGCTGCTGGACCATCTTCGGGCCCAGCAGAGTAGGGGTTTTCTCCACTTTATTTTTAAGACAAGGTCGTGCTATATAGCTGGAGCTGTTTAGTGTGTGTGTCTGTGTGTACAACTAACTAAACGTGTGGCGGTCAGAGGACAACTTTCTGGAGTTGGTTCTCTCCTTTCACCAAACTCGTTGTCAGGCTGAAGTGGCAAGTGCCTTTACTGCTGACACACATTTCTATGCCCATAGCCTCTTTCCTTTCTCTTCTCTCTTTTTCTTCCTCGGTTGCTCCCCATGTTTCTCCCGTTTCATGTATGTGAGAACATGTGTATGAGTGTGTGTGCACAAGGGTGTGCATGTATGTGGAGGCCAGAGGTTTACATGGGAAATCATCCTCAGTTGGTATGTCATTGGGCATGGGCTCTCAGAGGTTACTCGGCTCTTCTCGCCAGGCAGCTTGTAGGGGAATCCGGTGCCCTTCTGAGGCTGAATTGCAGGTAGGTCACCATGCCAGCCTGGCATATGTGCGTTCTCATGCTTACATGGTTAGCACTTAACCACTGGGCCATGTCTCCAGCCCCTCTACCTTTGTTTTCAAGACAGGCTCTCACTGAGCCTGGAATTTGCCAGTTTAGCTAGACTGGCTTACAGCAAGTCCTAGGGACCCTCCTGTCCCTTTTCCTCAGTGCTGGGATTACAGGACTGCACCACTGTGCCCAGCTATTTGATGTGGGTTCTGGGGGATTGCTGTCAGCTGTTTCTTCAGTGAGATTTTAAGGTTTCTTTTTTACTTAGTGTGTTTGCATATGCACAGGTCAGAGAACAACTTCCGGGCAGCTTTCTCCCGGGTGGGTTCTGGGAGTGAACTTTGGTGTTGGCTCTGTAGAGTCTTCATCTTGCCAGTTCAAGGTCTGACTGTGTCTGACTAAACTTAGTAACTTGGTTTGTGTATCATCTGAAAACGGCTGGAAATGAAGGTCTGCCCAGAGTGGCTCCTGAGGAGCAGTTCTCGGGTGAGCATTTAGCCTATTGTTTTTATCATCTGTAAAAGAGAAAGCCCCAGAATCTTACGTGTGGGTCCGGATTTCTTTTTACTACCTCTCTTAGATAAAGTGTGTAGCCGCTGCTCTGCCAGACCAGCACTAGTACAGCGCCTGCCTGAGCAGCTCCCTTACTAGGCTTATCCTGGGATAAGTACACTCCAGGCTTCCCGTGTGAACAACAGTCAACACCTGAGCGAGCGAAGGTCGCAGACCACAGGCTGTAATTCTTTCCATGGTGATGACAGTGATGAAGTCTAGCACATAAGCAGTATGTATTCAGAGCACTGACACCTGATATTAGGTCAGGAAATTCAGTGTAAGGGAAGAGAGAAGTGAAGGAAACCACACAAGACATAGGCCTCCTACGCTTTAAAAGCGTTTTCTTGGGGCTGCCATCCCAACCACTCTCTACTTACCAAGCCAAAAAGCACAGTGTTTCGGCTCAGTGTAGTTTTGCCTCACTCTGGGCTTTACAAGCAATTGAATCTCACAAATAAGTAGGTATCTTCAAATGAGGTAGGGACACCTACCAAACAAGAACGCAGATCTGCAAGAAACCGAAGAAAAGTACTTACTTGTGCCTTGCAGTACTTGCAAGACACTGGTTGAATTTAGTCCTCCAGTCCTCAGGGCAAAGCTGCATGGGAGCTGGGTGAACGAACCGCAGGGGAAAACAGACTCCACAGTGGCCATGCACAGCGGCTCTGAAGTCCCTCCCTGGGTCACAAGACTCCTGTGTGTCCTTAGGTCACTGATTGACAGCTACCTCCAGGCAGCGCATGCTGGACCGCACAGAGGAAAACCTACCCCTCAGCTGTCAATTAACCACAGGTTGTTTGGGAACTTCAAAATAAAACTGTGAGAATCTATCACTCATTTTCTATTGAATGAACAAGTAAACATTTAAAATTAGGACAAACTTGCCAGGCGTGGTGGCGCATGCCTCTAATCCCAGCATTTAGGAGGCAGAGGCAGGAGGATTTCTGTTGAGTTTGAGAAATAAAAACAAATGAATGAATGAATAAATAAAAACAAAATAAAATAAAATCAGCACAATTAGTCGGTGGCAGCTACGCAAGTGTTTAAATTTGGGTTTTTAATTTTAGGTTATAGAGGTCTGCTAATGTTTGTTCAAATCAGAACACAAGCAATGGCAGGTAGAAAGGACAGCTACAGTGGATCTTCTGAGACCAAGCTGCCACGCGGGCTCCATGCAGCTGCTCAGGGCGTCAGGGCTCATCAGCAAGGTCAGGCAGGCTTGGCTTGACCTCAGCTGGAGCAGTCTCCTTGTAACCCATAGCAGGCCTGCTCAGTTCAGATCCAAGCACAGGGGCATCTCCGAGGCTATGACGTTCTTTCTTCTTTCTCCTCGGTGAGCATTTCCCACATTGGCTCCTTGATGTGTTCTGGCAACTGCTGTATCTGTGTCTAAAACCAGAAACAAACCAAACTGGATGCAGTGTGGAGTTTGAAATGAACCCACTCTCCTGACCTGTCATGTTTCCTGCTTCTTGCTGATCTCCCTGCCTTCAAGGAGAGAAGGGAGCATAAGGTGTGTGCAGGAGCAGTCTGATCCTAAGTGACCTCTGAGGGGGGGCTGTCCTGTGGTCCCCAAGTCTAAGCAACTATTAGGGAGACTTCCAAGGTGGCTCAATGAGGACTTGGGTAGTGGTGGGGTGGGCCTAACGCTATGCCAGTGTGCCATAGGCCCTCATCCCCACAGCTAGGAAAAGGCTAAATAGCAAAACAACCCAGCTTGCCCTCTTGAGGAAGGAAGGAATTCAAGCCATACCTTTGTTACTTCCATGGCAACCCCTTCGGGTAAGTTTCGCTGGATATACTCCAAGTAGACGTTGGCTGTGCATCCGGTCAAATGTTTTAACTAAAATGGAAAAATGAAGATGTCCTGCCACAATGCCAGATCACAGATCTTGGTGGGTCTTGTCCCACTGCCACTCCCACCATGTTCCCTTCAGTGATGAAGCCTGTTCTAAGAAATCTTACACGAATGTCATTTTTAGACTATCTAGGAGGGCTGGAGGGCTAGTTCAGTGGTTACGAGCCCTGGCTGCTCTTGCAGGACTCACAGCCACACAACCTTCACAACCGTCTGTAACTCCAGCTCCACCTCTGCCAGCTGTAGGCACACATGTGACACACAGACATAGGCAGACACTCACACACAAAGCAGTAATAAAGCTAAAGAAGCCTTTTGAAAACCACGTAGGGGCCAACAAGATGGCTCAGTGGGTAACAGCACTGCCCTCTACACCTGATATCCCTGGTACTCGCGTGGTCAAAGGAGAGAACTGGCCACCACAGGCTGTCCTCTGACCGCCACACATGGGTAGTAGTAGCATGTGCCCCTGTTCCCACAAATAAATGTTTTTGTTGTTTTTTATTTTTCAAGACAGGGTTTCTCTGTGTAGACTTGGTTGTCCTGGGACTCATAGACCAGGCTGGCCTTCAACTCAGAGATGCACCTGCCTCTGCCCCAGTAGTGCTGCAATTGAAGGCGCGGGCCACCACCACCCAGAACAAAAACATAAATGTTAAAAAAAAGTATAGATCCCGACTGCTCTTGATAAAGGCGTCAGGTTCAGCCGTGTCCTGTATCTGCACAGCCTTCTCCACACACGTGCTTGTCTGAGGGACTGCTGCCAGCTACTATGAGGGAAATACTCCAAGCGAGCTACAAAAGCCTCACTGCATGCCCTCCCAATCTTATCAAACAGGCCTCATTATTATTCCCATTTTATAAATGACAAGTCAGGTGCCAAGACCTGAAGTTCAGCGCTGTCAGTCTGACTGGAGTGTACACTTGAATGGTGACAATGCTGACCTGTAGCTGCACAAAGAACAGCCAATGTTTGAAAAGCCCTTGTTGAGGATCACAGCCAGAGAGACCCAGTCAGCCTGTGGGAAGAGCTACTGTCTGTTCTTTAAAATGTGGTGTGTGGCCAGGCGGTGGTGGTGGTGCACACGAAATTAGGGTCGTGAGTCCTCCGTCTCCGTCCGCCTAGAGACACTGTCCAAGGTCAACCTAGTCTACAAGAGCTAGTTCTAGGACAGGCTCCAAAGCTACAGAGAAACCCTGTCTTGAAAAACCAACCAACCAACCAAATAAATAAATAAATATGTGGTATGCATACGGGTATTTTGCCTGCATGTATGTCTGTGTACCATGCACACACCTGCTGGTGTTCTTGGAAGCCAGAGAGGACACTGGAGTTACAGATGATGGTTGAGAGCCACAGTGTGGATGCTGGGAATTGGACTCAGGTCCTCTAACCATTGAGCTATCTCTCCAGTTCTTTGTTTTGCTTTTTGAGACAGGGTCACTATATGCAGCAGTGTAGCCTCCAAACTTGATTTGGCCCTTCCGTCCTTGTCTTACAGTGCTGGGATTACAAGTGCACTCTACCACAGCTGGCTACAATTGTATACTAGCTTCTATTATGCTTTTGCTGTCTGAAATGGTCTCCTGTAACCCAGACTACTATTGAATGTACTGCACACCCAAGGATGACCCTGAATTCCTGATCCCACTGCCTCTATCTCCTAGTGCTGGGATTATAGGTGTGAGCCACTGTGTTTGTTTGGGTGAACTGTATAAGACAGTTACTTTTGAAATGTAAGCAAAATTATTTCAATGCTGTTTTATTGTCTTTACATGCTGAGTTGTAAAGTTCCTTAGCAGCGAGCACAGCAAAATACTCGTAACTGTCTAACACAGCCTTGTCATGGGCTTTCACTAAAATGGACAGGCGTTTGTACAATGTGTCTGGCTCATCAGAAACGGTTATCTAAAATAAATAGGAGATGTTCTGGTTTTGGTTCTTGTGATATTCATTAACAGAAAATTTAACATAATCTTGATTGAACAACTTCAGAGGTTACTAATAAATGAGAAAAATGACAAGTAATGTTTTAAAACTAGTTTAGCTACTTTCAATGTCACTCAGATCTGCAAAATGACCTTCCAAATCTGTCAAAATCCACTGAAGAGAAAACAGCCTTCAAGGTTACTACCATCCCTGCTCTTCTTTTCAAAGTCCACACCACTCCAAAGAATGGCTTGAAGTCTGCTTCTCTCTTGGCTGAAAGGAAGCTGAGTGAAGCATGCTACACGCTAACGAAAAGTGGCTGAAGGAAACCCACCTCTAAGCATCTGTAGAGCGTTCTCATCTCATACTGGACTCTGTGCTTCTTGAAGATGTGTACTGACTTGAGGAGAGTGAGCCGCTCTATCTTCCTTGGTGGCTCATGTCTGAAATGAAGCTCAGTGAGTCACTGATATCAAAGCACATTCTCCAGTCTGCAGCTCAGACTTGCTCGGTTACAGGCACTAACTGCCACTTACTGACTTCATCTGTCAAGCCTCATCTGTAACAGCTGTTTTCACACATCTCAGGCCAAAACAAATACCGCAGATAACAGGAGGAACCTTCCCCACCCCAATCAAGCAGTGCCACGCACGACTGAGCACATACACACTCATGCCATCTGGTGGCTCCTAAGTTCCTCCCTTGTGTACCAAGTATGTCAGGTTTGAAGAATGGCAACAGATGCTGGGCACAACTGTGATGTCTGCTGTGTTAGGATCATTTATGACACACAGACAATCACACAACAGTCTGCTCTGGGAAACAGCTTAGTGTTCTGTTTTTTGCTACAAGGATAGGCTGGCAAAGCCTCAGAGGAGCCCTGTTCAACACCAGAAGGAGCAGGTATCAAGAGGCAGTTCCAATTTGCCCTGCAGGGATGTCAAGGCGTCATGACACCTTCCTTGGAGCTCCCAGGGAGGTGGTGTTGCTCAGGGTGATTGCACATAATGGAGGTGTCAGCCAAAGAGTCTAAGCCTCACTGCCTCAGAGCCTCCCTCTCCTGAAGATCCCCCACAGAAGACTTCCTGGGCTTGCTCACATCAGTGCAATTCCTAGAAACGGTTTAATTCTCCTGCTCACTCATTCTAGTACTTAACAATTCCAACAAAGCGACACTACTTCTCAGGGTAACACATGACAGGCTTCAACTACACCCACAAACTTATCCTATTTTACAAGCTCAGACCTACGGGGATCACAGTTAGGTCCCTGGCTAATCACACGACAGCAGACAAGTCAGGTAAGGAAAGGTCATACTCACACGGTAATGGAAATGCCAAGTTCCTTAGCAGCGAGCACGGCAAAATACTCGTAACTGTCTAACACAGCCTTGTCATGGGCTTTCACTAAAATGGACAGGCGTTTGTACAATGTGTCTGGCTCATCAGAAACGGTTATCTAAAATAAATAGGAGATGTTCTGGTTTTGGTTCTTGTGATATTCATTAACAGAAAATTTAACATAATCTTGATTGAACAACTTCAGAGGTTACTAATAAATGAGAAAAATGACAAGTAATGTTTTAAAACTAGTTTAGCTACTTTCAATGTCACTCAGATCTGCAAAATGACCTTCCAAATCTGTCAAAATCCACTGAAGAGAAAACAGCCTTCAAGGTTACTACNGCAAAATACTCGTAACTGTCTAACACAGCCTTGTCATGGGCTTTCACTAAAATGGACAGGCGTTTGTACAATGTGTCTGGCTCATCAGAAACGGTTATCTAAAATAAATAGGAGATGTTCTGGTTTTGGTTCTTGTGATATTCATTAACAGAAAATTTAACATAATCTTGATTGAACAACTTCAGAGGTTACTAATAAATGAGAAAAATGACAAGTAATGTTTTAAAACTAGTTTAGCTACTTTCAATGTCACTCAGATCTGCAAAATGACCTTCCAAATCTGTCAAAATCCACTGAAGAGAAAACAGCCTTCAAGGTTACTACAAAACCACCATGAATGTTCTAAACTCATTGTTAACAAGCCCCAGATTTCTTGTGAGAAAGGACTCAGGGTCTGCTAGCAGGACTGGAGAGTTGTCCACTGGCAGTGGGACAGTGAGAGAGCTCTATAATTTTTCCATCTCGTCCAAGTCCTCGTGTTTAATGCAAGGCATTGACACTTGTGCTAGAGCTCATGGCATTTCTGCAAGGAAGGGCTACGAAGACACAAATTAAAGTGCTTACAAATCGTTAAACACTGCTCCACAACTACTAAACTCTGTGGTTGCTATACAGCTAGTTCTAGTCATTCTTTTTCAGTAGGGTTATTCATGTGCAGCTGGCCTGCCTTCACACAGAAATTACTCATGACTAATTAAAATGTTAGGACACTGGCTGCACCTTCCCACTAATGCCTAAAGACCTTAGAAATAATGGGCTTGACGTTTCTGACTTCTTCCAAGAGGTGAATTATCTTCATTTCCTTCAGTCACTAAACTGGTAAATGGTGTTACTAATCCAGTGAGTCAGGGTTAAATTACTTCACCCCGAAAAGAGAGCTACTTAATAAACAGGAAGGCAGACATCTATTCTCAATTATTCCAAATAAGATGGTTGGAAAAACAGAATTAACTGATCTTAATTAAAATTGGGGATGTAGGAGGGGGGTCTACAGTCCTAAGAGGTGTTGTTTGATTCCTGTAGGGTTTATGTATTATATATTTATGTATTATTAGGTTTGATGTATTTATTTAAATTTTTGTGGCAGTGGAGAGTTCTAGGTAAGAACTCTCCTACTGAGCTAGCCTCAAGCTCCTCTATTGGCTTTTAAAGCTATTGTGAATTTGCAACAAATCGCAAAAGACTTCTGGAGATGTTTTGTGAGATCACTGTCAATTTAGCTTGGAACAGTTAAGACATCTAACTTTACAAGGTCTGATTTCTCAGAGGTCCTCAAGTGGTCAGGACAAGTAGTAAAGAGACAGCGTGTTTGTGTGTGGTCTGTGCGCACACTCCAGCACCATGGCATGCATGTGGAGGTTGTCTAAGGATAATGTTTCTGTTCCTACTATGTTGGTTCTGGGAGATGAACTCAGGTCAGGCTGATGGCAAGTGCCCCTAACCACTGGGCCACCTTCCTGGTCTTTAATGTAATATAAGAAAATGTTCTAAGTGCACTGACTTGTCTGTGTGCATGCCATGGCACACACATGGAGGTCAGAGGACACTGGGTCCTGGGACTGCACTCAGGATGTCAGGCTTGGTGGTAATTACCTTACTCACTGAGTTGTCTCATTGGCTGGACCATGTATTTTGAAATAGAGCCTCTCACTGACCCTGGAGCTCTGACTGGGCTAGACTAGCAGGCCAGCCAGCCCCAGGGGACTCCTTGTCTAGTTCCCCTCAGCACAGGGATCCCAGCTTTCCAAGTGTATGGTGGGGATCTGAACTTGGGTTCTCATGCTGCATGGTGAACAGTGCTCCAGTCCTCTGCCACGTTGTACATACAGGCATGGCCTGTAGCATCGGAGCTGGAGACCAGCATTTGGACACTTTCTTTCTTTCAAAGATTTATTTACTTTTTTATGTATATTGGGGTTTTGCTTGTATATATATATATGTCTGTGTGAGGATGCCAGATCCCCTGGAACTGGAGTTACAGACAGTTGTGAGCTGCCATACTGTGGAATAATCCTTTTGTACACTGTAAAGATTTGTCACTCAAATTGGTTTAGTAAAAATCTGATTGGCTGAAAGCCAGGCAGAAAGAATAGATGGGACGACCAAAGGAAGGATGTTGAGGAGGGCAGAGTCAGAGGAGTCGCCAGCTAGATGGAAAATGAAACAAAATGGGACAGAGGTAAAAGCCATGAAACTCAGGGTAGCATATAGATCAATAGAAGTGAGTTAAGTTTAAGAGCTAATTAGTAATAAGCCTGAGCAATCAGCCAAACATTTGTAACTAATATTGAGTCTCCATGTTAGTTATTTGGGAATTGGCAGGCGGGACAGAAACTTCTGCCTACATTGCCATGTGGGTGCTGGGAATTGAACCTGGGCCTCGGGAAGAGCAGTTGGCGCTCTTCACTGCTGAGTCGTCTCTCCAGACCCAATATTTCTACTATTTATAAAGTGAATAAAGAAAAAGGAACAATTGCACACTATGGATGGCATGACTTCATGTGCCTAAGTAAAATACACATATGGATGCACACCAAACTAAAGAGAGATTGTTTTTTTGAAGGTAGAAATGGAAGGATTGGAATTTTTAGAACTTTAGGAAAAAATCCTGATGGGCTGTGGTGATGCATACCTTTAATTCCTGCACTCAGGAGGCAGAGGCAGGCCAGAGTTCCCTGAGTTCAAGGCCAGCCTGGTCTATATAGTGAGTTCCAGGACAGCCAGGGCTACACAGAAAAACCCTGACTTGAAAAAAATGATCCCAGTAAAGAGTTAGGAGTAGCGCCACAGCTGTAACCTCATCACAGGAGGGTTAGGAGTTCAGGTCATCCTTGACTACACAGCTCGTTCAAGGTTAGCCTGGGCTAGACAGCACCTTGTCTTAAACTCTATAAGGTCACATAGCTGTGTCAATGTCAACAGAGCACTGTGCACGCCAGGCTCAATACTAAAAAGAAAAGACCTGAAGGCTGCAGAAAGATTATTTTTCTGTAACATCAAGGATTCAGCATCACTAATTATCGCACTCGGGAATTATGCTGAGCTAAGAGCAAGAGACATTACCAGTTATCTCGGATACATTCCTTTCGGACTTACTTTGATGGCATGAAAAATAGCACAGGCGCTCCCAAGGACATCGGGACAGCCTGCAGTGCGCATTTGCCAGTATTCTAGGATAAAGAAGTGCAGGTGTTTGGGAAGAGGCCGAAATGAAATAATCAGGAAAAAAAAATGAAACTGTTGATGTAATTCCTTTGCTGTTGCTGTTTTTTGAGATGGGTGCATGTAGCCTAGCTAGACCTTGACCATGCTATGTGACTGAGGATAGCTTACCTCTAGCTCCTAAGTGCCAGGGCCAGAGGCCTGTGCTTCCACACCCTGCCTAATGGGGTACCTACCGTAGGTTTGGTCAAATCCTTTGGAACATCCATGTGCAGGTTTGACCAAGGTGCCCACTTCATACTGGTGCTGCTGTGTGGGGAAGAGAGGCTCAATTAGCACAGAGCCCATCTTGTAGTACAATTAAGCACACTTGGTGGTATACTTACAGCAGGAGGCCACCAGTTTGGGCTGTGCTGCTCTTGGGACCATTCACAGACAAATTCCCCAGTTCCTAAGAACAGAGGGGCAGGTGTTAGAAACAAAGCCAGTTCCCAGAGAACTGGTGGTTTCCACTGAGTCAGAAAGTAGGGTCTCAATTTTTCAGAGGAAGAGACTGGGCATGAAAACGACCAAATAAGATTTCTTTGAAAGCAAAGCTCTTATCGCTCTTAGGACCCTGGTTCAGTTCCAGGGCATCTGGTGCCCTCCGGCCTCCATGGGCAACAACAAGCATGTGCGTGCACAGAAAATTCACATAAGTAAACACACAAATGAATTAAAACACACACACATACACACACACAACTTAGCTAGGCATGGTGGTGCGTGTCTTTGACTGGAGGTGGAGCAGGAAGATCAAGAGTTCAAGGACAGCCTGATCTACAGAGCAACTGTCTCGGAAATAAACAGAACAACAAAAATCTTTTTAAAATGACATGTCTGTATAATTTAATCTGTTAACAGCTAGAATAATCTTTGCTTGGCTAAAGCACCTTGCCTGTAGAGAAATACAGCACACACCACTCCTATACCCATCATTACAACAGGCCAAGTTGGCCCTTACTCAGCACTGCCCAAACCCTTTCAGTGAGCACCCCCTGGTGGGCTGTTTTAGGAGGCAAACTGCACTGTTTCTCATCCGCTCGGTAATCCTTTAAACTCTCAAGACTGAACAGTGCAACTCTAGAGAGCAGCAAAACAAAACCTTCAAAAATACAACAAAGATGAAGCCAACAGGGAGCACAAGCGAAGTTTAACTAACCAACTAATGGGTGCACTTAAAACAGCCTGCACTTGGTGTAGTGGTGAATGAACGAACACCTTTAATCACAGCACTTGGGAGGCAAGAGCAGGAGGATCTGTGAGTTTGGGCTAGCCTGGTCTACACAGCAAGTTCCAGGATAGCCAGGACTACAGAGAGACCCTACCTAAAACCAGAACCAAACCCAGCCCACGCTTTCGTGTCCTTGTCCTTGACTTACGTTGTGAGAGAACAGCTTCCCATCTTCCTTGCCAGAGAAGCCAGGAAGAGAACCAGACACAAGGCAGGTGCGTGCCATTCCTCACTACGCTCATACAGTAAGCTCTCCTGCATCGGAGATCCCGAAACCTCCCAGTTGCATTCTTCCTCTGAATTATTTGTTTCTGAGACAGGGTTGCGAGCAGCACAACCTGGCCTCTAACTGGGTAGATGGCAATGGCCTTGAGCTCCCAATATATCTGCTTTCACCCTCAAGGGCTGGTTGTGAGCCTTTGCATTTAGCTGTAATCTTTGAGGGCGTGGGTGTGTGCAGGTCTGGCTGGAAAGAGCTTTTCTTATCAGTGCAAAGATTTCAGTCTTCAGCATCCTATTTTTCTGTAAAGGATGTTTACATCTGTCTGGGTGTGTCTACATGCATGTACCTGTGTGTAAAGGTGCAGTGTGTGTGCAGAGGCTGGAGGAAGCTGTTGGGCATCAGCCTCTATCTGTCTCCCCCTATTTCTCCCCCATAACCAAACTTAAGTTTTCTTGGCTCGTCTGGAGGCCAGAAAGCTTCAGGGGCCCTCCTGGGACCCGTGGTAGCTGGGGTCCTAGGTGAGCATGGAAGCCCTGCACCTTAGGTTGCTGCCGGGCTGAACCCTCCTCAGGCTGAGGCCCACCTCTCCATCCCCACAGAATTTTCCTAAGACTGGGGGTTATGAAAGTGTGGCTGGGACCGCGCATGAATCCTTTGCTGGCAGGAGGCCTGAAAGCCAAACTGTCCTCATGACACTAACCCGACTCGGGGCTTTTCTACTTTCATCTCTCACGGCTGCACGGTGGCTGTTTCCACAGCTGCATGAGTTGTGTTCTAGATTAACGACTGAGGCTAAAGCTGCCTCTTCTGAGGTCAGACACTAAAATATTACTCTTCCTTAAATCTGCTTCGGAAAACCGTCTTTCTAGAGTGTTAACTATTTACCCTGTGGCGACTCCAAGGCTGGAGAGATGGCTCAGCAGTTCTTGCGGAGAACCTGAGTGTCCCTGAAGGCTAAGAATGCAGTTCAGTGGCAGAACCTTTGTGTGGACAAGGCCCTGGGTTCGATTTCTAGCATGGATTTTTTTTCTTTTTTTGAGACACAAGCTCATGAAGCGCAGTCTATTTTTTTAACTCTGTATGCAGCTGAGATGACTGTGAACTTCTGATCAACCTCTCAAGAGCTTGTAGTGCAGGCGTGGGTCACCACTTCCGGTTTATGTGCCGCTTAGGCGCCAAGGGCCGCCTTTAGGCATTTTAGTCAAGCGCTCTAGCAACTGAGCCACATTCTCAGGCCCTCTCTTTTCATTTCTTTTTTTTTTATTTTTTTTTTATTTTTCTCTGTGTAGCCCTGGCTGTCCTGGAACTTGACCTGTAGACTAGGCTGGCCTTGAACTCAGAGGGTTCTGCCTGCCTCGACCTTCCAAAGTGCTGGGATGTTTATTTCTGGAGACAAAGTGTCCCATTACGCAGGCCAGGCTGGTGGCAATCTTCCTCTTGTTTTCCAAGTGCGGGTATTACAGTGTGAGCCATCACGTCCAGTTCTCAGCTTAATTTTTGAAACTACTGAACGGCCACTGGTGAGACTCACAAAGGCTGCGAGGCCAAAGTTCCCAAGAAACCTTAGCTAGTTTTTTTTTT
>LOEQ01001064.1:244858-274894 GCA_001685075.1 Bramus lutescens
ATTAATCCAACCTATATATTTTGAAAATGCCTTGACTTCAAAATTTAAGTCAAAAGATATGTTACTTTGGAGAAGCGATTTTGTTTATGTTTCTAAAGGAAGTGAGAAGCTGTGGATTAATTCTGGATTAAGAAAAAATAAGATTTGATCAAAATGCTTTGACTTCAAAATTTAAGTAAAAAGATATGTTACTTTGGAGAAGAGGTTTTACTTTTCTTTCCACAGGAAGTAAGAGGTTGTGGGCTCAATCTTGGTTAAGAAAAATAAGGTTTAATTAGGGAAGGCCCCCTGAAAAATCTCCAACGGAAATAGATGACCCAATGTTTCAGAGTACATTTGTGGCCGTTTCCTCTGAGTTCTACATCCAGAACAGCTTCAAGACTGCTGACTGAGATGATCCAGCCTCACAGAATATTCCGTAATCCATAATTTTATTTGGGTCCCTATAAGATCATCAGCACTTCCAATCAGCAAGAAGTAGCCTAGAAAACTATGCCCGCATTCCCAAAAAATGGATTATGGATGTTTGTTTTTGTTCAATGTGTTGGCTACAAGTTGTTATGGATAATGGTCAGGATTAAGCTAAACAAAGGAAATTAGATTCAAGGTTCTTGTTTGTTTTTTTTTTTTTTAAAAGAAGGCCAGGCAGTGGTGACACACACCTTTAAGCCCAGCACTGGGGAGGCAGAAGCAGGCAGATCTCTGTGAGTTCAAGGTTAGCCTAGTCTACAGACTGGGTTCCAGAATGGGCTCCATGCCTACTGAGAAACCCTGTCAGGGAAAACCAAAAGAAAAATAAATAAATAAATGGAAAAAAGAAAGGAAAAGAAAAAGGGGGATATAAACATGATAAGATTAAAAGGTAGATTATTGAATCTACTTTTTAAAAGCAACTGTTAGTTTTAAATGTTTTACATTGGTTTTACTTTTGTATGTTGTATGCAAATTTTGTATATTGATATCTCAGTCTGAGATTCCGAGAGGCAGGATCGTCATTTCAGATTGAGATTGAGGTAAGAGCCAGTGGCTGGCTGTTTTGCTTTTTGGATCTTCAGTTTGAACCCCAATTTCTGACCCTGAGATTTTATTAATTGTGCTTCAGAGTGACTCATGAGGACTGACCAACTGAATCAGTCCAATAATGGGACTGGAATCTTGGCCCTTAGAAGCCGACTCAGCTTACAACCCTGGCTGTATGTGTATGGCATCTAGACCACCTGTTTTATTTTATATAGGACCATCTAAAGGAATGATAAAAATTAAAGTTAAGAGGGCTGGAGAGATGGCTCAGCAGTTAAGAACACTGGCTACTCTTCCAGAGTTCCCGAGCTCAATTCCCAGCAACCACATGGTGGCTCATAACTATCTAAAATGAGATCTGGTGCCCTCTTCTGGCCTTCAGACATACATACACACAGACAAAATATTGTATACATAATAATATTTAAAAAATTAAAAGAAAAACATCATAAGGCTTATGATTCAGGACAAGAGGCAGTTTAGGATGCCCTAGACAGCACAATGTTTACTATCCAGGATATGGGACAGTGTGGGATGCCCCAGACAGTACCACACTTACCACCCAGGAAAGGAGAAAATGTGGGATGCCCCAGACAGTACCACACTTACCATCCGGGACAGGAGACAGTGTGGGATGCCCCAGACAGTACCACACTTACCACCCGGGACAGGAGACAGTGTGGGATGCCCCAGACAGTACCACACTTACCATCCGGGTCAGTGAGGGATGCCTCAGACAGAACCACACTTTCCATCCGGGACAGGGGATGACATAGGACACATCAGATCATCATATTATTTTAATTTAAGGAATGCACCTTTTAAGGACAGGTTTGTAAAACGTCTTTATTCATTTGTCACATATGATGTTTAGGTAAAATTTGCTTTTCAGCTTCAAACTTTATTTTTTAAACCCCTGGAAAATAAGACTTTTGGTTTACCTTAACAAAAACTGACCTCGGAAGAAACATTTTTAGCAAAATGTTATTATAAAAGTCATAGAAAATACTGTCCTCTTCATTTTTTGTTTTTGCCAAAATGTTACATAAAATCCTTTTTAAAAATACACACATTACAAAAGAAAAACCATGAATAGACTCCACACAGCACTCTGCTCTGGACTGAGGGAGCTGCATTCCAGAAACAATCAGTTAAGCACATTGGAAACTATGATGTCAACTCAAACAATGCAAACCCGAATCACATCCCGCTATGAAGGCATGCAAGCCACTGGCCGAAAACGCGACGGAATGAAAGCAGAGCAGGAAGCAGTCACAGCCACTACTTAAAAATGGTTTCCTTTTTATTACATTAATTTTTTCAAAAATACTTTTCTTTACAATAGAACGCCTAGAAAATATTTACAACCTTCCTCTAATAAAATAGAACAGCAGTTAAATATATCTGAAAATAAGATGGGTTTTTCCATAAAATATATCTGTTAACTTCTTATATACAAGCTTTCTCAAAGAGAGTCTAAATTCATTACTGCAAAACCATCGCGTCAACTAGGAGCCGTGTGAAGACATTAACCATTAGGAAGAGAAGTTCTTTAGGGGGAGGGGGCAGCTAAAACACAACACACACATGCAGATAGAATAATTTCCAGAAAAAGTGCAATATTTTAACAGGAAGTCAATTCTTTAAGTTGATAGCCGGGAAATACTAACCCAGGTGCATGAACTGTCTCATTAAGGAGGAGTTCTTTGGTTATTTCAAGTCAAAATATTCCTTACGCTATACTGCATGGAGAAACCAAAATTACATTGTGTATTGGCTATTGGTGGTGGCGGGTCAGTTTATTTCTAAGGTTTCAAACTGGGCAAATCCCCGAGCAGGAGAGTATGGGCTTTCTAAAGCTCTGGGCATTTGCTCTTTTGTGTGGCTATGCTTTTCCAGACGTAGAGGCAGACAGAGCCTTGCGCTCTGCCACTGAGTGGCGGCTGGGTGGCTCGGAAAGAAAGCTCACACGTGATGCCCAGGCAGTTTTTAACTCAACACTTCTGAGATCATACACAGGCTACAGTAACCCTTGAAACAATAGCAACGAAAACACCCCACCCTCGCCAAGAAAGAACCTCAAGATAGCTCTGGAAACAAGGATACAAAGGAAAAGAATCTCAGAAAACAGTCTTCTGTTTGTGGCTTTCCTGAAACTCAGAAGCCACTGCCTGAGTGGGGCTGTGGAGGGCCATGGCCCTCAGGCCCCCTGAATATGTGCCAAATGGTTTTGTAGAATTCAGTATGAAGTATGTCCAGCCCCACTCCTCCGCTAGGATGCTCTCTAATGCCAAGCTAATCATGGGCCAGCACAGTGACCCAACATGACAGTTACATTTACATAGAGCTGGGGAGCTAGTCTACTCAAGGACTGAAGACACCTGAAGACACCTGGCCTGGAGGCCAGAGGCCATGAACACAGAAGAAGGGCTGGCAGGAGCTCCTCCGGACCAGGGGCAGGGTACCAGTCCGACTGTGTACTAACAGTGGGAGGGGGTCATCCTAACTGAGCCCAAAAGCCTGGGCAATGACCTTTTTGAAGGATTACAGGTTTATTGCCTTCAAGTACAAATGGTGCCCCCTGACAGAGCAAAGTCATGTAGCTTAGAGAAGTCCACAATCGCTTTGGTAAGTGACTTGTAACGAATACATTCATTATTTGAATGCAAGCATTGTAGCGAACTTGAATCTGAGCCCATTTTTGTCGGCTTTCAAAGCAGTTTCCATTGCACCTGCTATTTCTATGTGTTAGAAAACGCTATCTCTATGTAGCTAACATCTAGGCAAACCTCAGACCAGCGCAGACAATTTGAGCAAATCGGAGTGAAAAGGTTTCACAGTATGTTCAAGTGGTGCAAAGTAAGTTTAGAACTCCACTGGCCATGAACCATGTTGAGAAAAAAAAAAAAGAAAAAAAGAAAGAAAGAAAAAAAAGACCTGACATGAGAGAGGGAAGGCTTTCAGGCAGGTCAGAGCAGAATAAAAATAATTCTTGATGGGAAAACATGGCCTAAAGTCCCAGTATAAATGGGGTAACCTGCTTCCAACACACACACACACACACAAAAACACACTCATGCACACTCACACGCACGCACGTGCGTGTACACACACAAGCAACACACGCACACACGTAGCATGCACACACCCGCGCATAAACCTGCACGCACACGCCTGAACACACTCACACATTCACATCTATTTTGGAGATAAAAGGCAACCAGGGTGGCTGACATCTGAAAGCAAAGCAACACGAACGTGAGGCTCATCCCTGCAGGAAATGGCCTCGCGAGAACACAGCCCAGATGAGACACCTCTTAAAGATAGTTGTGCCAATTTTTTTATTCCCCCCAACCCCCAACAAAAACAATTGAAAAGAAGGTAAAAGAGAAAAGAACTGGATTTGTTTCCCCTCCTTTAACCTGAAGAAAAGGACCACTTTTTAAACAGGTAGTTTAAAAGGGCTTTCAAAGGAGCAGGAAGTCCAGGTTTTCCTGACTGATGAAGGTGGAGGCCGTGCCTTCTGTGTCTCTAGGTGATGAACGAGGGGCTTAGAGTTCTGTGTCACCCTGAAGTAAAACCGAATCTTGGTCATCCAAGAGAAGATCTGTGCCCACCACCTCGGCCTCGTCCATGACCCCTAACTGCTGGACCACATCGTCGTCCAGGATGTCCACGTCCTTGACCGGCTTCATGAGACTCAGCTGGTCCAGGGGCAGCAGCTCAGGTGCCCCCACCGGCCCAGTAGTCCTCTCGATGGTGGCTGCCATTTCTGCTGCGAAAGCCGCCTTCTGAGCTTTCTGCCTCTGCTGCTCCTCTTGCTGCCGGTGAGTTTTCATGTGCGCATTCCGGCTTTTGATCTTGAAGAAGACCCTGGAAGTGAGGAAGAGGACAGCTTGTGAAACCTCTGGGGAGAGCTTAGTTCCTGGAGATAAAGATGATCGATTCCTGCAGGGACTTGGGGGGGGGGTGCAGGTTGCAGGTTTGGTTTGGGGTGGCTTCTTCCTGCTGTGACCAGTCATTTCTCTGGGCATACATGGAAGAGGGCTGGGGACAGGAAAACACTGATGGTAAGTCCTGCTTCATTCCTGTCCTAATGGAGACCTCAAAGGCTGTCCTGTCTATCCTCTGACATCCTCCTGTTCCTGTCACTAACAGCACCCTCTGCACAGGAGAACCCCAAATCCTGCTTATGTGCTCTGACAGCCCACCATAGAACAGCCCATCCGCTACCCCTGGTTTCCTGCCCTCTTCTTCCAGCCAGAGCCCACCAAGGAAAGTCCACACACACTTAGTGTACCCCCTTTTCCACTCCACTTTTTCCAGTGAGGCTCTTGTCCCTTCCACTTCAACCTCATTGGACCAGTAACTGCGTGGGCCAATCCCAATGGCCTTTCTTCAGGCTTTATTGCGCTGGGCTGCCATGCCCCACCCACCATTCCTCTTGGTCACCATAATTATCATCAATTCATATTGTTTTCTTTAGAATGAAAGTGGGTCTCAGCTAGGAGAGGCTGTGCCCTCCCAGGAAACATCTAGCGATGTCTAGAGATGTACTGGATTGCTGTATCCGAGTTGGGAGGTGTTTGTCTAGCACCAAGCAGAGACCAAGGATGCTGCTACGTGTCTTCTTTTAAAGGTCAGCCCTTCTCCCCCAGGCAAGGAATTATGTGATGTAGAATGTCAGTGGTACCCACAACCCTGGGATAAAAGGGTCCAGGCTCTTTATTCTAGCCACTGGCATACAACTATCTGTTGACTTTCCCTAGTGCTTCAAGATGATGGTGGGAGAGGGAGGAGTTGAGACAGCATGTCCTGCACATTCAACATGACTTACTATCTAGGCCATTTTCCAGAGTGTTAGCTCAGATAAGAGCCTGTGTTTACGGAGAAGAAGTAGCATAATACAATTATGTGACTCTCTCAAGCCAACCCACCCACCCAGCCAGCCAGCCAGACTTAGTCCAACAGGCTGAGGACTTGTACTGAAAAGGAACATCATTTGAGCAGCAGAAGGAGGCCATCTGTGAACTTGTCCAATGCTATTCCTAACTGGAAAAGCCCAGGAAGCATTTCTAGTTTTTGTAAAATCCTACTTGAACTTTAGAGAGGAGAAGAGGCAGGCGAGAGGCTCAGGTGGTAAAAGCGTTTGCAGAGAAAGCCTGGCCACCATGAGTTCAAGCCCCAGGATTCACATAAAGACGAAGGGGAGAACTGACTACACAGAGCTGTCCCTGGCCTCCCACACGTGTACTGGCATGACATGGGCACACACGCACTAATAACAAAGTCAGAAAGAAAAGATCGCAAATAACATAAGGGCAAGACAAGAAAAATGCTCATTGCGCGCTTCTGAGTGGCCACTGGAAACATGAAATATGAGGCAAGCACTGCTTGTCCAAATGTAAGTACATCCGTGCACACAGTGAGACTCCTGCAGATGGGACCCATTCTAAGCACAAGGCTCACATGCTTCACGCCCACTTTTTACACACACAGCTGAAGGTACTTTTATACCTTTGTTTGTTTGTTTTGGTTTTCCTAGACAGGGTTTCTCTGTGTAGCCCTGGCTGTCCTGGAACTTGCTTTGTAGACCAGACTGGCCTCCAGCTCAGAGATCCACCTGCTTCTGCCTCCTGAGTGCCGGGATTAAAGGCTGTGCCACCACTACTTGGCCTTTAAAATATCACAAATGTTCTTTCTATTGTTTTTTTTTTTAATATATGAAAGGGCGTTTCGCTGCATGTAATTCTGTGCACTGCATGTGTGTGGCACGTGTAGATGCCAGAAGAGAGCAACAGATCTTCTGTAACTAGAGATGGTTCTTAGTTACCATCTGGGAGCAAACCCAGGAAGAGCAACCAGTGCTCCCCACTGCTAAGTCAGCTCTGCAGTCCACCTGACATGTCTCTGAGGACACGCAAGCAGAGGTCCCCACTGATGGTACTAGAAATGTTTTCCTGACAGTTTCGGAGACTCTGGTAGCTGTCTTTCCATTCCTTATGTGTTTGAGACACTGGAGACTATAAAGAGAAATCCAGCAAGGCTCCTAATGGCCACCAAGGTATGATGGTGCCAGAGCCTTGAGGTTAGGCAGAACCACAGAGAAGGAAACTGTGAAGGTGCTGTGTATTTTACCACTAGTTAGGCTCTTTGTAAAGCAGCTCGCTAATCAAAACAAAGCAGAAGGCTGGAACAGCGTGGGAAGCCAAGCACTGATCTGGATACAGTGAGATTTAACATCAGCTTTGCTTTCCTGGCTATGTGACTTGGGACAAGTCTTTTTACCCGACTTTAAATCTTTATTTGTAAAATAAGCATGAAAATAACTTGGATTGGATGGGTATTCCCTGTGAAGATTTAGCAAGTTCACATGCATGAAGTATGTAATAGAGTAAATCCCAGGACACAGCTGCTAGAGCGCCACCTACTGTTATCTTCTTCCCTTAGCTGTTGTCTTAAGGCGTATGTGAAGGTGCAGGGATGAAAAATAGGTTTTATCCCATGCATGGACTCTAATCAACTAGACGTGCCAGTTTGCATCATTATGATTCAAAGGAGAGGACATTGTCTAAGTGTGACGTCAGAGAATGAGGAAACTGATTAGCGATGTCTGCTGTGGGTAGAGGCGTGAACAGAGGTAGCGAGAAGGGACCTCAGATCCCAGGGGAGGCATCAAGGGGAGCCCCGAGAGCCTCGGCTTTTTCTGGCTGAAGAAACAGCCCTCATAGGACAGCCATTCGTCGTGACCCTAGGTTTGGTCCCTGGTTCCTGTATACCTACTTGCCACACTCCTTGCAGGGGAAGATAGTGGTGGGGTCTGTCTCTCCACTGGTGGTGCTGTGTGATGGTGAACTCTTTACTGAACAGTACCCACTCTGAGTGCCACCTGGCTTCTGCTTCCCAGAGGGGACAGCACCTCGGGTCTTGGTCACCTGGTTGGTGCCACCGTGGATGCGGGCGTGGCCATTCAGTGCCTGTCGGGAGCTGAACACCTGGGGAAGAAAGGGAGTCACATGACATCTACAGTCCTGAAAAGGAAATTAGGGTCGTTAGTTACTCGTAGGAAAAACGTGATACACGAAACAGCACACGGTTCATACAAGCAAACACTAGGCGTGTGCCACAAAAAGCTCAGACACCCTAACCACAAACTGTGTCAACAACACTTCCTCAGTGGTCTAACCTGAGCCCAAGGCAGTGTGGCTCAGCACCAAGAACAAATGCATTGCCTCAGCACATCTCACCCCCCATGTGCAAAATGAGAGGAGTTCGAGCTTCCCTTGGCAACCCACTGTTTTAATTCTTGCTGTTGCTCCCTGTGTTGCTGGGGGTGGAGCCTGAGCCCCACACTAGCTAGGTGAATGCTCTCACTCTGAGCTACACGGCAACCAAGTGCACTGCAGAGCCACACCTAAGACCCCAAACTTTAACAGATTAAACAAAGGACTAGGCTTTTTTCTAGTTTTGGGGACAGGATAGCACTCTGAAGGCCTAACTGGCCTGGAACCTGCTACGTAGAGTAGATTGGTTTTAAACATGAGCCAATCCTCCTGTCTCTGCCTCCTAAGTGCTAGAATTACAAGTGTGTATCACAGTGTCCCCGTTGGAAATATACTGACCAATGACTTTGTTTGTTTATGTTAGCATCTCACTCTACAGCCCAGGTGGCCTTGGCCTCACTGAAGGTCAATTCGAACCTGCCTTCATCTCCCGAGTGCTGGGAGCACAGGTGTCCGCCACATGCCTGACTAATTTTTTAAATATTGACATAGAATAGGGTTTCTTGACCTCAGAATTACAGATACTTGGGTCTGGACAGTTGGGGACAGTCTCATGCACAGCAGGGTGTTTATTGGCTTCTGTGTCTTCTACCCACCACTTTCCCAGTCCTCTGTCCAGAACCACTCAAGTATGGGGCTATCATCTGCACCCCCAATCCTATAGCCCCCTTTCCACATTTTGCTCATGGGCCCTTTTTATTGTATCACACAAAACCAAATCTGTTCTTGATTTCCTGAACCCAGCCTCAACTGTTAGGCATGGAGTAGGTCACCACACTGTCCTTGATGGGACTTAAAAAGTCATTAAGAGTGTCTGTCTCGCTGAGCATGTCTGATTAGGCAAAGTAAAAGATGATCCCCCCCACCTCCAATTGGCCTAAAACCCAAACATTGATTTTACCCTAAAACCATGAATTGAAAAAGCACCCACTTTCTGAACTAATTTACCAAGAAACATTGTCATTTAAAGCCACAGCTTAATCAACTCAGAACTGAAGCAATCTGGGCCAAATGGCAGTGACGGAGTGCAGAGGCCAGGCCATTGCCGATCCAACGCACCGGCCATTGCTCATATTCGCTACAAAGTAAATGAAGATGTATACTTTTGTTTTTCTAAAGCCTTTTCATTTTTTAAAAATGCAAATAAAATGAATTTCTGTATTAGTAAATAAACATTTTATTTATTTATTTAGAGACAGGGTCTCACTATGTAGTCTTGACTGGCCTCAAACCAGAGAAGCTCACTTCTGCCTCCGGAGTGCAGGGACTAAAGATGTGCACTTCCTGTCCAGCCAGACATAAACACTGTAAAGACTTTCCTTAAATGACAGACTCCATAAACAATATCCAATATACTCTGTATTAGACAAGTGAACATGAGCTGGAGGACAATGATGCGTCCCAGGAAGGGGGACATTTGGGGATAACATCTCTGGAACTTGTCTACACAAGTGTGTCAGGCTTTAAGAAACCTGATTTGGGAAAAATCTCAGCAGTTTAGACTGGTGGGGATAGGCAGAATACCCAGAGTCCTTGCAAACAGCCTCTAGGATTTATGGAGACTTAGCACTCAAAGGAGTTTGAAGGCCTCCCACAGACTCCCTTTAACTTGTTCACAACATTAATTTGCTTAGTGAATTTTTGTCTCCTAAGATTGCAAAGACAAACTTTAGTTGCTCAGAAACAACCTTCTCAAATGTCACATTAGTGACATTTAAATTAGAGTTAGTAACATTTTATGGCATATGAAAAGCTAAACCTTCCAGAGATGAAGCTGGAAGTAGTTCCGTCAGGTCACTGTGTTAGAAAAGGGAAGCCCTAACAGGCTCTTCTAGGAAGTTCATATGCATGTTGACAAGATAAATCTGGCCTTTAGTGACATATAGCCTGAGTGCCTGCACAGAGGGACCAGGAGACAGTGTAGCAGACAAGTGTACCTCCTGGAGGCCTGCTGTCACTGTGGAAGTCACACACTTCCTGAAGGCAGGCGCCTTTCTGGTTTTATTTATTTATTTATTTAGTTTGAAGACCAGGTTGGCTTCAAAGTCACAGTCTCCGGGGTGCTGGGATTACAAGCCTGTGCCACTGTTCTTGGCTTTAGGGGCCTCCTCTAAATTCTCCAGCATGTGGCATTGTGCTCGACAGAGAGCACACAGAGTCACCTCCCTTGGCTAAGCTCATTAAGAAAGTGATAGCTACATGGCGTGACCTCTGCCAGACATCCATTGTTCTTAGAACTAGGCACAGTTAGTTGTATGACCCTCAGGTCTCCCAGAGCCAGGGACAACACAGATACTTACAGCCCCACAGTTGGGCATTTCACAGATGAAAGAGCCAGATGGTTGGCTAGCCGCCTGCAGGGGTGGGCCCTCAGTGGGAGCCAGGGCAGGGACAGGTGGTGGCTCTGGTGACTTGGCCACTTCACTCTCCTCTTCTTTTATGGATTTCCTATCTTCTTCCGGGTCCTCTTCTTCCTCCTCTGCCTCTTCTTCCTCTTCACTCGTCTGGTATCAACAAAAGCAAGAAGGTGATATCCCCAGAAGGGAGTTTTAGTAGGGGATAGACATCACAAGCCAGGACATGGGACACTGGGGCTGGGCCACTCTTTTCCTATGGTATGTGACAGAGTCGGTGAGGCTGGACTCTGGACACTGGGATCTTGGGGTAGAGAATGTTCCATACTGCACTTTGGGTCCCCCCATGATCCCTTACAGAAAAACTATGCAAAGGCAGAGGGGCCAGAGGTGATGATGCTCTGCCTAGGGGTTGGAGACAGCACAGTGGGTAAGCGCTAGCTATACATCATGAGGACCTGAGTCCCCCAGACCAGGGCCCCAGATAAAAGCCAGGTGTGTGTGGGTGCTGTAACCCCAGGGCTGGGAGGTGGAAATGAAGAATCCTTACAGGTTGCTGGTCAGCCAATCTAGCAAGAAGTTAAGCTCCAATCTCACAGAGAGACCCTGTCTCAAAAATAAGGTGGAGGGACTGGAGCAATGGCCTCCTGTTAAGTGCACTTGCTGCTTTCAGAGGACCTATGTTCGGTTCCCAGCACTCATCTCTAGCAGGTCACAGTCCCAGTAACTCAAGCTCCAGGAGATCTGGCTTCCCTGGGCACTGCACACATGTGGCATACATTTATACAGACACACATAGATACACATAAAAGATAAAATAAGGACTGGAGAGATGGCTCAGCCAGTGTTCAGCTCTCAGTGCCCTCACTGGGTGGCTCTCAATCACCTAACTCCAGTTGGAGGGTGTGTGATGTCCTCTGCAGCCTCTATCGGCCCCTGCATGAATGTGGTGCACATATGTAATTCACATTCAGGTCCACAACACATATACATAAAATAATAAAATCCTTTATGAAAACACTTTAGGTGGGGGTGGGACTGGAGAGATGATTCAGCAGGTAAGAGCACCTGCTGTTCTTTCGAGGATGCAGGTTCAGTTCCCAGCAACCACATGGTTTCAAGGGCTCTGATGCTTTCTTCTGGACTCCACAGGGATGAGGCATCATAAGCAGGTAAAACACTCACACACACATACAACAGAACATTAAAGTAGCAAGCTATCGAGCAGTTGGTGTGGGCAGGGCTGGGAAAGAATTCAGGGATTAATGTAATTTTGAAATAGTGATCTACTTATTTTTATTTATGTGTTTAAGCCTGCACGAGTTCATGTGCACCATGTGCATGTGATGCCCATGGAGGCCAGAGAGCATGCAATTCTCTGGAGCTGGAGTTACAGATAGTAATGAGCTGCCTAATGTGGGTGCTGGGTGCCAAACCTGAGGCTTCGGTAAGAGCAGAAAGAGCCATCTCGCCAATCTTCTTTTTTTTTTTCCCCTCCCTTTTTAGACAGAGTCTCATGTAGCTCAGGCTGGCTTTGATCTTGCTATGTAGCCAAGGCTGCCCCTGACTGCTGAACCTCCTATTTCTATCTCTCAAGTGCTGGAATTATAAGCATAGCCTACCACCATACCTCTCTCTCTCTTTTCCCAGACAAAGTCTCACTACGTAGCCCAGACTGGCTTTGAAGTTGCAATTGAAGAGGTCCATTTGCCTCAGCTTCTTAAGTGATGGGTTACAGACATGCATCACCATGCCTGGCTAAACACAGGATTTTAAGAAACTCCCATCTACTTCCTGCCTGAGCAGCTTCTAGACTCTACTTGGGTAGAGAGAGGTGGCTGGCTCTTACATGCCCGGAAGTGGCTGAAGGACCAGGACACAGGAATTCTCCAGCAGTCTCCAGCAGTCTTTACCTGACAAGCTAGTTGTCTCTGCTAGGTCCTTCTGTATAGCCACTATTTACAGCAAGAATCTCCAGTTTGTTTGTCCCCTGAGCCATGCAGCTCTAGGCAAGCCTTTGGTTCTGAGAATCACAAAGCAGGAATTTCCAAGAATAATAAAGATTTCTGACAACAGTGGTACCCTGAATCCAAAAACCACAGGTTTCCTCTCTAGTGAGTTATTTTATTTTTATTTTTAGACAAGGTCTCATCACTACATAACTCTGGCTGGCCTAGAACTCACTGTAGAAGCTGGCCTTGAAAGGAAAGAGATCCACCTGTCTCTGCTTTCTAAGTGCTGGTATTGAAGGTGTGTGATACTGCACCTGGCGTTTATACTTTTATTTTTAAATTATGTATATGTCTTTGTATGTGGGTATGTGCACGTGGGTGCCCTTAGAAGCCAGAGGCATCAGATTCCCTGGAGCTGGAGTTAAAGGCTCCTGTGAGGTGCTCAGTGGATGTGCTAGGAATCAAACTCAGGTCCTCTGGAAGAGCATTGAGTGCTTTTAACCTCTGAGTCATCTCTCAAGCCCCTCCACCCTCCTCTCCTCTCCCCTCTTTAAGACAAAGTATCACTCCACAGTCCAGACTGGTCTAAATACATTATGTATTCCAAGCTGGACCAAATCATGCCAACCGTGCCTCTGCCTCCTGAGTGCTGGAGCACATTACAAGTGTACATCCCCATAGGTGGCCTCTCTCCAGTTTTGATTAAGGGGTGGGTTGTGAGAGAGGAAGACAGTTGCCACTTTTCCCCGCTTCAGTGCTAGTCACAGGGGACACCATGCAGACATATATTCAAGAGGCTGCATTAGCAAGGTATGTGTAAGAAATGGCTAATTTCCGGCCAGTTAACTGACCATTTAGTAATAATTAGTCAGTGTGAATGGACACAGGCCCAGCACCTATAGTAGTTTCTGGAATAAGGCACAGACCACACAGGCTGACTTTACATAGGTGGTCTTCTGTATCTGCCTATCACCTTTCGAATCCAGAGTCTCAGGCAAAACCATGGACACCTACTTTCAAAGAATCGGGGGACTTTGTTGTCACAGCTATTAAGTGGACCGTGGTATCCAGTTTGGCATTTATGAAACATGCTTCATACCGAAGCTTTTGACAACAATGGCATTTGTTCCATGGATGTACTATAATTACAGTTTTCTCACAAGGCCATCATTAGGAACTCTGAAAACAAACTTCACATGGCCACAAAGTTACAGACTGAATTCTGCTGTCTGGTGCTTCTAAACATTTCAGGAATTCAGATGGGTTTTCATTTCAACTGGCAATCTGTACAAGTTCACAACATATTTATCATCAAGATGGAGTGACTCAGAGATGTGAGGATAGGAGAACCAAACTCCAACATGTAGTAGTCTGTAGCTACATGCCAGCCATTTTACAGGATGCACGGCAGACAAAAGTGAACGACTTCAGATGGGAATCAGTCAAACACAGGGGAGGAAAGATGAGATACATATATACATGTATGTGTATAAAACTATAAATGGACATAATTGTATGTGTGTGTTTGTGTGTGTGTATGCATTAGCATGCCCTGCCTGCAGAAGCCAGAAAAGACGTTAGATCCCTGTACCTGGAGTTACTGACAACTGTGAGCAGTCCTCTGTGGGTGCTGGGAATAAACCTAGCTCCTCTGGAAAAGCAGCAAGCTCTTAACCGGAGCCATCTCTCCAGCCCAAGGAACTATATTTAACATGGCGCCCAACCCTCGACTGTGCACACCGAGAGTTCCTTGTGGAGGGTGGCGCTTTTTATACCCACGCTCCAAGAAACAGGGAAACTGGAATACAGACTTTCAACCCCAATCTGCCTAAGACATATGTCTAAGTGTCATGGTTGTTCTTGACAGCAATGAAGAAATGAAGGAAAGGTATTAAATGTGCGGTGTCAATCAGGAACCTTCTCCTACCCCCATAAGATTTCTGATTTTCCCAAAACTCTTTGTAGATTTTTCTTAAGCAAATCAGAAAGTCAGCCAGATAAGTCATTCCTCCTTAGCTCATACAGCCAGCAAAGAAAATGAACTGAGAGGCTGGGAAGATGGCTCAGTTGGTAAAGTGGTTGCTTTGCAAACATGAAGACCTGAGTTCAGATCCCAGAATCCACTAAAGAAGTTTGGCGTGGTGGTTGGCAGATGCTTGTAATCCCAGAACTGTGACAGCCAGTCAAACCTTACTAGTTAGCTCTGGATCCCAGTGAGACCCAGACTCAAAAAGCAAGGTGGGAGGCACACTTCCCTCCGATCTTCCTCTAAGCGAGGAAGGGTCAGTGATGGCCCAGGCTGGGTCTCACCCTATCCTGCTGAGCCAGCGCTCATGCTGCACCCACCCTGACCATCCAGAACCAGTCCTAACCAACCCTTTAGGTCCTCAGTTGTCCCTGAGCTCCCGCAGTGAGCCCCCTTACAGTTCCTCTGGGAGAAACGCTCACTTGCCTTTCAGTATTTACACATGCATGCACGTGTGCATGCGTGTGTGTGCATGTGTGTGCGTGTGCTCACACACATACCAAGACCCACATGTTGAGGTCAGAGGACAACTTTTAGTAGCGGGTTCTCTCCTTCCACCTTGTGGTCCCAGGGACTGAACTCCGATCATCAGGCTTGGCAGCTGTGCCATCTTGATGCACTTGCCATTTAATAAAACCCTGAAGAACAGGTCCATGGGATAGGGCTGGGCCTTCTGCACACGACCCTGTCCTCCTAGGTTTCCGTTTCTACTTGGCAACTGGTGCTCAGAATGTTGACTGTACTCGAAGAGCCCAAGGGTAAGCAGCAGCTACGACTCGGGTCTTAAACAAAGACTGCTTTTATGGGTCGGAGTCACCTTTTCCCATAAGTCTTTTCCTTTCCCCAACATGCAAGGGACAGGGTGTGTTTGCTGCTGATCGACTAGTGCTGGGGAGTTGCCAATGAGCCCGTAGGTGTGGTGCCTTCTCTACTTTTCTTCCTCATCTGAGGCTGCACTGTGGCCTTTCCTCTACTAACGAGCGCTGACCAAGATGGCACTTCTATGCTGTATGATGATGTCTCTCTAATAGCATCCCCCTCTGTTCAGCATCTCTTCGCTCATTTCATCTCCCTCCAGAGTTCACAAAGAGATGCTACTGTCTCAGAAAAATGTCCATTCATTGGACAAATATTTAGTGAGTGTCATTACAGTATTCCCTGGGCGCTGTCCCTAGGCCCTTGTTACTGCAGAACCTGGGAAATGACTTTCTCTTAGCAGACCACATCACGTGATTCTCCTCTTATGTGCATGTGTGTGGAGGTCAGAGGCTGATAGGAGGAGCCTTCCTCTATCATTCTCGGCCATATACACTGGGGCAGAGTCTCTCAGTGCATCCCAGAGTTCACAGATGTGGCTAGGTGGGCTAGCTATCCCGCTCCAGGGTCTCCTATCTCTGAACACTAGGATTATGGCCATGTAGCCATGCTTGAATGACATTTACATGGATTCTGGGGACCCAAAGCTGGGTACCCAAGCTTGCAGGACAAGCACTTTACCACAGAACTATCTCCCTAGTCCCTGATATCTGACTTTATCTTTTCCCAAAGCACAGCAGTAACATGGTCCAGAACATTCCAGAAACAAATGGGACTTTCCAAATCACTGAAATCATCTATCCCACTTTATAGTTCAGCAGGGGGCGAGGGCCTAGGTCTGAGGCTGGCATTTCCCATGATTCCTTGCTTACTGTCTATTCTGGTCATGTGAACAGCAAGGTCAGTGACCCTGGGCAAATCTCCTTCCTGGGCTGCAGTCGGTGTATCCTTTTGCAGTATCTAAGACTTTCTGGTTCTCACCTCATACTGTTCTCAAATACTCTTAGAACGCATAGTCAAGTTTTCACTGTAAGCATGACATCATCCCAACTAGACTATGTCCTGTGAGTGGTGAGGACACAGAAGGCAGACATGGTTTAGCATCCTGAGTGTTGACATCCACACATACTGCTGTTTAAACATTAAGGAAAAAACAATAGGGATTTTTTTTGCTTCCTAAATACCCTCTGTTTTGTAGAGGATCTTTGTCTCTGTGTGTCTGTTGCTTGTCTCCTCATCCTCAACAAATGCTTTTCTTCAACTGCATAAATAAGTCATGTGCACAAGTGTTTTGCCTGTATGTTTGTATGTGCACCTTGTTGTGTTTGATGCTTGAGGAGGCCAGAAGAGGGTGCTAGATCCCCTGAGACTGGAGTTACAGTCAGCTCAGGGAACCAAACCCAAGCCCCCTGCAAGAGCAGTCAGTGCTCTTAACCATTGTCTGTCCAGCTCACATATTGGTGTTTGTGTTGTGGGAATTAATTGCTTTCAGTTGACTGAGCCATAGGAGGCTGTGCTGCTTTTTTCCTTCCTTCACATTTTGTATATTCATTTTTAAAAGGCTTATTATTTATTTAGGTGTTTTGAGACAGGGTTTCTCTGTGTATCCCTGGATGTCCTTGAACTAGCTCTATGGACCAGGTTGGCCTCAACTCAGAGACCTGCCTGCCTCTGCCTCCTGAGGGCTGGGATTAAAGGCTTGTACCACCACTCCTGGCTGCAAAAGATTTACTTTATGTGTACATGCGAGTGCCTGGTGTGAATATGTACACATATGAAAGCAGGTGTCATACGAGACTTGGAAAGGGAACTGATCCCTTGGAGCTGGAGGTGTGGCGCAGTTGTGAGCCCTCCCCATGTGGGTGTTGGGAGCCAAACTCAGGTCCTCTGGAAGAGCAGGGTGCACTCTAAACACTAAGCTGTCTCTGTAGCCCCAGGTCTTTACTTTAAAATTTCATTTTTATTTAGTTTTTTTTTGGGTGGGGTATTATAGATTTTCATATAGCCTAGGTTAGCCATTGAATTACATAATCAAAAATGACCTAGATCTTCTGATTTTCCTGTGACCACCCACCTTCTGAGAGCTGGGATGACAAATGAGAACCACCACAACCAGTATTATGCAGTGCTGGGATTTAAACCCAGGGTGCTGTGTATGCTAGGCAGGGAGTCTACCAACTGAAGCACACTCTCAGCTTCCACCTCAGGTCTTAGGTTTAGAATATGAAGATGACCCTGGGCTGTCTGCTACTTAAGGAGATCAATGCCAGGAGTGGAGGAGGATCTACGGACTGGAATCATCCACACTTGCTCAGCAGCTCTTCAACGACTAAGACTTCCTGATTCTACCTATAGGCCAAAGCACCTCTTGTTCATGCCACAAAATCCCAGAAGGCCTCCATCTTTCTGAGATGCATCATGGCAGCAGATGCAATCTGCAGGAGGCTCATAGGTAAACACTGGTGGATCCAAGAACGTTAAACACACAGGGGTCTTTTCAAAAGAAGGGATGTATAACTTGTCATGCATCCAGAAGGCTGAGAACAGATGTGGTTAGTAGTGCACTGTCTGTGTGACAGAAAGGACACTGGATTATCCTCTAGACCCTCATCACGGACTTGTCAGTTTGTGGAACCCATGTTTATGTCAGATGCCACATCAGTCAGTCTACAGGACCCATATTTATGGCCGATGTCACATGAAGTCAGTCTACAGGACCCATCTTTATGGCAGATGTCACATGTTCTTTACAAAGAGTCTCTCACACAGGACTGAGTTAATTATCACCAGGGAAGTTTTTCCTAAATTGTGCTGTGCTTAAATACGCCTAAAAAACTCCTTAGGTCAGACTACCTAAGTCTGAACTGACTCTGGCTTCTGAGTCGTGTTGAACTACTTTCTTGCCTCCTGCAGATTGTTACTCTGCTGCCAAGGTGACTGCAGAGACTCCACACGTCATGTTCTCAGGACAATGACATCTGTGACACAGAAGGCTCAGGGGAGAATATTAGAGATGGTGAGGGCACCTTCCTATAGTCAACCAAGCCAAGAGTGGGATTCCTGACTGTAGAAACACAAAGTAATCACATCTTTTATTAGAGGAAGGGTTATAGCCCGAACCCGAGGACGCCTTCCTTCTGTCTACACCCAGAAATCAAGTCCTAAGTCTCATAAGTGAGCCGGAAACTCTGCCCCCTTTTCTAGTTCCTATCGGCTAAGCAAAAGCACAGCAGTCACTAGTGGTCCAGGGAGAGAGCAGGAGCAGGCAGAGGCGCCAATGAGCAGCATCACTCACCATGCAGTCATCAATGGTTTCCGCTAGGCGTGTCCGGTGTCTCCGCCCTAGCCGCATTATCTTCTTCCAGGTGTAGTAGTACTCCACGCACTGAGCTACTGTCTTGGACTTCACCTGCCAAGAAAGAGCACCCACGATTAGCACTGGACGGCGGGCGAGCTTTGTGGAACATCTAAGTCTGTAACAGGTAGAGGCATGCCGATCTCTGAGAGTTCAAGGCTAACCTGGTCTACATAGGGAGTTCTAGGCCAGCCAGGGCTACCTGGTAAGATTCTTTCTCAGAAAACAGAGACAAAACCAAAAACAAAACAGTAGGAACTGTTCTTTCCATGCTTTTCCCTGGACAGCTGCAACATAAGTAGGTTCTCCTAACCATTTCTAAAAAAAACTTTAACTTTTATGCATGTGTATATTCTCACGTGTGTCCACACATGTGTGGAGGTCAGAGGCCAAATGGTGGGAGTCAGTTCTTTCCTTTCACCATGTGAGTCCAGGGGATCGAACTCAGGTCATCGGACTTGGCAGCAAGCTCCTTGAGCCATCTAACTGGTCCCCTACTACTCATTTATATTAGAGCTATTGCAGAAAACTTAACGCAGGCAATAACAAGAAGCACAAATCCATGCCTTTCCCATCACCATCTTTCCCTCACAAGAGGCAGCGGGCACTCCATCAACACTATCTTGTGATGCGATAACCTCTCCTTCCATGCAGAGCAGTCCGCAGAGATCTTCTTTCCTAAGCTACACCACAGATGCTTTTCCATTTAAAGGGCTCCGCTCTGTCTTGATGACTCTTAAAACCTATTTATGATCTAGTATGGTGCATACCTGCAATCGCAACACTTGGTAAGTCGGGGCAGAGGGATCAGAAGTTAATGTCCAGACTCAGCTACACAGCCAGTTCCAGGCTCTCCCAGGCCATGAGAGACCCTGTCTCAAAACCAACCCAAACCTATTTATGAACACATTCTCAGAAACAGACTAAGCATGATAGGCATGGTAGGCACAAGCATTTCCCTAATGCAGGGCACAAGCTTTGCCCTGTGAGCCCAAAGAGGCAAGGTATCGCTTACCCAATATGCTTCAACCCAGGTGATGGCACATGCCTGTAATCCCAGCTCTCAGGAGGTGCAGGCAGGAGGACCAGATGTCCTCCTTGGCTACATACTCAGTAGGGGGACAGCCTTGGATACATGAGCTGACTCCATGTTTAAAGGTGTGTGCTGTCAAGCCCAAGTTTAATCCTTGGGACCCATATGGTGGGAGGAGAGAACCAAAGCTTTAAGCTGTCCTATGGCCTCAACTCCCCATAAGCACTGTAACTAAAACCGCACACACTCACTCACTCACTTACACACGCACGCATGCACGCGCGCGCGCACACACACACACACACACACACACACACACGAGACCAGCAGAGTATCAGGCTTGGATTTGGACACTGCACAACCTTTCCTGGCTATAGTCTGTCGCATGAAATCAGCTGCTCTAAACCCTCAGAGCATCCTGGATCTTAAGCCTTCACGTTAGGGATGCTCAACCTGCATCTATGTATTGGAATGAAGCATTCCTTTGCTTAGTTCACAGCCGTCCATGCTCAGGTGGGGTTCCATCACCCTGGTATGGGGATGGAAGATGGAAGAGTGGATACACAGCCACCTTGAGACCAGGGTGCCAGCAGAAGTGTTGGCTGCCTTCTTCCATGTCCACCTGCCATTTAGAATTACTACACATGTTCCACCCCCCAGAGGCAAGATACTGTCCCAAAGGGTCCTTGATTAAAAAATTCACTGGCTTGTAAATACTGCACGTGAACAAGTCATGGAACCCAAGTGCAGGATATTTAAGGACTAAGGTCCAGGCAGAGTGCTACAGCTTTAGTGTGGCTTGTCCCCAGAGGGCTCTCGTGTTGGGAGCTTAGTCCCCAGGGTCATGTGACACCTCGAATAAATAGGGCTTGTCAGGAATGACAGCACACGGCTTGAATCCCAGCACTTGGGAAGTAGAAGCAGGTAAATCTGTGAGTTCTAGGCCAGCCTGGTCTACATAGTGAGAACTTGCTAAAAAGGAGGGAGGGGGCCTCACAGTAAAGATCATTAGGTCTTGAGGAGCACTACCTGGGGAGCATTAGGTAGATGTGTGTGTGATGTGCAGGGCAGGAGGGTGCCAGGTGTCCTCTCTGCCTTATTTCCTTAAGGCACGGTTTCTCAGTGAACCTTGAGAACCTTGAGTGAGCCATCCGTCCTCACTGATCCTCCTGCTCTGCCTCAGAAGCAGTGGGGTTACGGGTACATGCATAGCCATGCTTAGATCTGAACTTAAGTCCTCACACCTACACAGCAGGTGCTCTCCCTCACAGCCATCTCCCTGTGTTTATGCGAGGTTTTCAGAGGGCAGCTGCCCCAAGAACATCTGCCTTCCACTGTTGTCAGAGGCCAAGCCAATGGGGCTACCTCCTGGACATTCAGGAATCAAACGGTGGGTTCTTTTCATTATGAAGCTGTTGAAATACTTTGGGACATTTTGAATTTTTGCTAGACCACTCTCAGTCAGCTAAAGCCTATGAAATTTGTTATCTATTAATGTATGATTTCCTCTGTGGGTGACTTATCTCTTCTTTTTGTTTTTCCTTTTAAATACAGGGTCTCATGCATGCTAGGCAGATACTCTACTGAGCTATATTCCAAACCTGTCTGTCTGTCTACCTGCCTGCCTGCCTACCTATCATAGCTCTCTATCTCTCTATTTATCTATCATCTACCTATTATCTACCTACCTATCTATCCTATCTACCTACCTATCCTATCAATTTATTACATATCTACCTACCTATTCTATCTATCTACTTATCTTATCTGTCTGTCTGTCTATCTATCTATCTACCTACCTATCTTCCTTTCTTTTTTCCTTCCTTCCTTCTGTATAGTGCTATATAGTTACACTCCCCCTCTTTTCTGGGGGTGGGGTGGTGTCGTTTTTGAGACAATATCTCACTATGTAGCCCAAGCTGGCCTGGAGATTGCATGTAGACAAGGCTGGCATCGAATGCAATAGAGGCCCACTTACCTCTGCCTCCAGAATGCTGAGATTAAAGGTGTGTGCCACCATGCCTGGCAGATATTATCTTTCATCATTACTGTCATGATTCTGGGGTCTGACTCCAGAAATCCTGACACTAGGGAAGGGAAGGCCACATACCTCCCTCCCTTACAATGTCCTAGGAAAATGCCATCAGAGATACAATCACTTGTGGAGGTTGGGATTCGGCCCCAGTTCTAGTTGTTCTGAAAGAATTGTACACTCAACACATAAACACTAAAACGGGAGCCCAGGGGCTGAGGACATAGACTGGCCGGGAAAGTGCTTTACTTGTAAGCAGGAGAACCCAAGTCCTGTCCCAAGAGCTGACGGAAGACAGACATGCATGATGGAGCACACTTTATAAGCGTAGCACTGGGGAGGAGGAGACAGGGATCCCTGGTGCCCACCAGCCAGCGTAGCCTGTACAGTGAGCTCCAAACCAATCAAGGGTCTATCTCAAACAAGAAAGATGCGCGCTGGGGGCTGGAGAGATGGCTCAGTGGTTAAGAGCATTGGCTGCTCCTGTAGAGGACCTGGGTTCGATGCCCAGCACCTATAAGATGAAGCACAATTCTCCCTAACTCTATTTCTAGGAGATCTAATACCTTCTTCCTGACTTTGTGGGCATCAGACATGCATGTAGTGCCCATACCTACATGTAGGCAAACATTCATACACATAAACTAAAAAATAAGTCACTAAGAAGAGAAAGGTGGACAGTATCTGAGGAACAATACCCAAGATTATCCCTTGGCCTACACACACACACACACACACACACACACACACAGAGAAACCTTTTACTGCAGAATCTTTACAACCTATGCATTCTTTTCCCGTCATGTCCATCACTGTACCCTAGTTCCACGCCACCCCTGTAGTGACCACCATCATTCCCCACAACGGTGGAACACAGGCCTTTTGTGAGGACGTCATAAAAGCGGTGAACAAAAATGTCTCACTATGGTGATGCCCAGAATCTCAAAGTTCCTTTCAGGTGAGCAGTGGGAAAGAGGCTTACCATCTTCTGTACAAAGATAAAGTCCTTGCTGTAGGTGGCCAGCGCTTTGTTAAACAGTTTCCTTTCTAGAGAGGTCCACTTGTCAGAGCCTGGAACAAAACAGAGCGTTCATTAGGGACGGTGCTTGCTCTCTCTCACCAGAACAAAGGTCTGGCATCCCAGCACTCAGGAGGAGGAGGAGGCAGGAGACTGAGGAGTTCAACCCTAGCCTGAGCTACAAAGTGAATTTAAGGCTAACCTGTACTACATGAGATTCTGTCTCAAAACAAGAAAAATAAAAAGGGAAGATCCCAGTTCTCTGAACATTCACTTGGTCTAAGTCACGCTCCAACTGTCTAGAAAAAGGGGCCACACATATGAAATCCATGTTTGAATAAAAAGGTAGTCCAGAGCTGGGAACAGTATTGTGTGCCCGTACTACCAGCAGCAGGAGGCAGGAGGACCAAGAGTCCAATGCCAGCTTAAAAAAAAGTGAAGCCTTGCTTTAAAAAAAAAAACACACAACAGCCAGTGAAATGTAAGAGTGAGCAGCTCTGATTCTGGTTCAAAACTCGGCAAGTCACTTAAGCCAAGACTTCAACTTTGTAATCAATAAGTAGCAGTAATTAGAACTGCCTCCATTAGTAATCAGGTTTCTGTGAAAGTTAAAAATAATCTCATATGGGCTAGGCAGTGGTGGTGCACACCTTTAATCCCAGAACTCGGGAGGCAGACTCAGGTAGGCGTTTGTGAGTTCAAGGCCAGCCTGGTCTACAGAGTGAGTTCCAGGACACTCAAGGCTACACAGAAAAACCCTGTCTCTAAAAACCAAACAACAACAACAACAACAAAACCCCCCAGGAATACCACCACCACCACCCAGGCGGCTAGGTTCACTGTCTCTGCCATTATAAAGGCCAACATTCAAGGCAGCAACGAAAGCTATGAAGGTGAATCCCACTGGAATACAGAGAAGAAACTCTGCCTTCCTGTCAGGGCCAGGGCAGCAGGGAAGGCTATGAAGTAGACAAATACCAGTCATACAAAGGTCAGCAAGACAAGAGAGAGATAGAAGGGAATTCTGGGGCAGGAAAGTCAAGTGCAAACTCACAGTCAAGAAAAATACAGCTCATTCACTCATTCGTTCTCTAAGCGTGTTTATTAGGGTCAACTATAAGCAGGGCACGGTGTCAGGAAGAGCTTCGGGGACTGTGGGGATGTGTGCTGCAAGAGCGCTTGCTGTGAAAACAGGGTGGCCTGAGTTCAAATCCCCAGCACTCAAGTCGAAGCAGGAGTGCCTCCTATGTTGGAGGCAGAGACAGTGGATCCTGTAATGTCACTGGCTAGTCCGCCTGGCTGAAACAGCCAGCTTCAGGTTCAGAAAGAGACCCTGTCCCAAACAATAAGACCCTGTCCTTTTCTGACTTCTGCATGTGCCCCTGCATGCAGTACGTACATGTACACACACACACACACACACACACACACCATCTAAGAATATTCACTGCATCTCAGATGCTATTTTATGTTTATTAGTCACTGGGCTTTACTAACAACCCTGTAAGGCTTGTCACTACTGTCCCACTTCTCAGATGAGAAAATGGAGGTTTTCTAGCATGGTTCAGTTCTAGGTTTCCGGGGAAGAGAAGCACATTAGGCTGAAGAGATGAGGGGGGTCAGTTAGCAGATTTGCAGCCTGTCAGGGCACAAGCATTGTGGTCCTAACATGCCATTTACGTCTTGCTGCTCAAACTTGATTCAGAATGGGACTGGCTTATCTGGAGCGAGAAACAAAACCTACATGGCGGGTTTTCTCCATAAAATACCCAACCCCAAGCATCTCATTACAGCAACAGGAAACACGGGACTTAGTTCTGGGTGTGCCTGGGAAGGGTCAGCCACCATGGTGGGCATAGAGAAGACTATGTTGTTCTTCTGGCTCCCAAATTCTCTCCATCTCTGATTCCTGGATGGCACATGGCTGGCCACTCATATTCCATCACCTTTTCTCAGGTCTCCCAGCAAATCTGAAGTTTTGTTTTTAAAGGGGTCTCATGATGTAGCCGTGGCTGGCCTGGAACTCACTATACAGACCAAGCTGGCCTCTTACAGAGATCTGCCTGCCTCTGACTCTGAGTTGCTGGGATACAGGTTTGTGCTACCACGCCTGACCCCCACCCCCTTAGCATCTTTACTCCTGGCTAGGGTAGGCCCAACTTTTCCATGTTACTCTGGCCAACTGCTAGGACTTCAGCACAGGCAATGTGAATAGCATTTTCCATTCAAACATCTCTGGGTGGGCAGCCATCCTGGGATTGCAGAGGGGGCACGGGGCTCTGTGATGTAAATGCAGGTGTCTGAAAGAAACACCCTTTCCAGATAAATCTTTGGTGGGTCTTCCAGACTCTAACTGAACAGACCATAGTCCGGCTGGCTGGCTCCAGCTTCCAAAAGCAGAGCAACTACTCATTTCCCTTGCAAGGTTGCGCTTTTGCTGCGGTGAAGAGAATACTGTGGAGCAGAATCTTCTCCCAGATCTTCAGGAGCTGGAGAGCCTGACTTCCTGGTCTGTACCTTCATAACCATTCCACAGTGTTCCTCAGATTAAGCCCAACATTCTGAGCCTTGTGGGGAGAGGGTTTTCCAGCTCCTCTCCACAGCTGGAGAGGATGAAAGAGGAAGAAAGCTGAGGATTCACCAGCCAGCAACTTTAGCTGAGTGACTAGAGAAGAGTCATGGCTCCTTTCAGGTGTCCGTCAAAACTGCAGAGGCGAGAGAATCAGTGTTGGGAGGAGATGATGGTGTCCTGATGCACAACCCCTGGCAGGTTAAGGATTGGTGGCCCTTGGTGCTCTCTCAGAGGAATCACCTGATGCTGGTAACAGCCACCCCAAGGAGATCAGTGAAAAATTCTTCCTAACTTGAGATCGTAGATTTCTAGGAGTTACTGCCACTCTACCCAGAGACACGGGCAGGGTTATTCAGGCTTCTGGAGCCAGCAGCATCTCTTCGCAGGCTACACTTCCTTCCACCCCCTACCCGGCTCACTATCTCCCTGCTGATCCAAAGAGCAGGGGTAAGTTCCCTGCCTCCTTTAGCGACACCCACTCCCGTGTGTCCACAAGGCTGGCTGGCCTATCTGCTAGGGGAGTCCCCACACTTCAAGAAGAATGGAGACCTCTGGGGAGTGGCTTGGGATGCTGTTCTGTAATGAGGTTTTCCATCACAGGCCTTCCTGAGTCCAGGAAAGAGGTGGGATGGTGGCTCCCTTTCTCTTCTCGTCACTCTTACTTGCAGGCCACAGTGACAGGTGGGGAGCACAGGGAGGATGGCTCTTGTATAGAGGATGTGTGGCGTAGAGAAAGGGACAGCGCTTGTATGGATGTTTGTGCGTACCTGTGCCCAGCAGGGAAAGAGGCTAGACCAGACAACATTCGTCTCACACACACTAGAGATGGCCTCTAGAGACTGGGGACTACACACAGAAGTTGAAGGACCTTGGACTGAATTCTTGGTACAGATAAATGACATCTGAACATATGACATCAGCTGGCCATGACAAAGGATGACTTTTGTCAGGAGAGCTTCAGCTGTGAATGTGCCCCTGGCATTTCTTCCTTCTGTGACAGCAGGGAAGTTAGTTTCTTCACCCTTGAACTGGGGACGGTGGCCATTTCGCTGTGACCAACACTGCTTGGTCATAAGTAAGTGCGCGGTGTCTCCACCGATCACTTGGGTGGATTCTGCATCAGTTCAGGCTGTGGGACATACACTGTCCCTCTGATGTGGCTACTCCAAGGCCGCCTGTCCCTGCTGAAACACAGCTCTGCCTCTCTCTGTAAGACCCCACCCTGTATCAGCTGGCAAGTGGGGTTACTGGGCCAACACACCCCCACCCTCACTGGTTCCACCTGGGGATTCCTGGCTACTGGGCTATTATCAGCAGGGCCCCCTAACAAGCCGATTAAGGCTAATGACAAAGCCTAATTAACTGGATGAAAGGGGCACTGGAGTGGTATCTAGAGAACAACGCACTGAGCTCTGGTTGCTGGGAAACAGGCTCTGGACAGTGGCTAATTTGGGGGCAATCTACAGCAAATCCAGGCAATTAAAAACAGACATTCCTGGGGTACAGAGAACTTGGATACAGTATCTTTTCAGAGGGTCTCCTGGCTTCTTTTCGGGATTTAAAAATAAACAAAACCCACTTTTACTGACGTTGATATTGTGGTTATGGCAGAAAGACATGCTCGCTGTGAGAACGGGAGGCTTCATACCAGACTTCCAAGATCATACAGAGTTACCTACAGCAGGTGACGGTCAGAATCGTCCCCCTGGGATGCGGGTTGCTACTCTAGGTTCTTTTAGGTGCAGAAAGAAGGGAAGCCTCAGTTTGAACCCATATTTCAAACTTGTCACCAAACATTTTCTTTGGAAATGCTGTGTCAGGTGAGGCAATGGAGAATGTAATGAATGGCTCAGGTCCTGCCACAAGGAGTCCACTATATAGATAAAAACAAAAAGGCACCCACAGCTGTGTTCTTAGAAAATAACTCTCGCAAGCATACAATTCTGTCTCTGTTAACCTTGGGCAGCGTCCAAGACTAGAGCGCTGACTTTCCTTATGGAAAGGGTGTCTCTCCTGGGTTTTATTCACCTTTCAAAATTCAAGGCAGGGTTTGAGGACACAGTGGGTGCTCATGGTTGTGGTAGACCTGACAGAAGTCTTCGCTGTACCCTGTGAAGAAGCTAGATCCAATTCTACTACCCCCAACACTGCGCACATCTGCGCCAGGACCTGTTCCAGTTGTCTGTCCACAACCAGGTGCCTCTCCATCACAAGTGCCTCCCAATACCCGTGCAGAGGGAAAGCACCGCAGAGCCCCTGGGCTGGGGCGGTGTGTCCTGGGGTGAACTGAGCACTGGAGGCACCGCACAGCTGTTGTCTGGGGACCACTGGCCAGGCTCTCCAGCTTTGGCAGGCTGCCGTCAGGTCTGGGCCAGACGCCCACCTCCCTGGTCCTGAATGAGGGAGAGTTTCCACAGGCTCGCGTCTCTCTGTTCAGGAAACCCATCTTGTTGTCTTTCCTCCAGAGCACAGCAAAGCTTGGATCTGACCTCCTTCTCTGGGTGTCCCACTTGGGTTTTGGTCAACTTGACACAAATTTTGACATGTCTGTGAAGAGGGAACTTCAACTGAAAGATTGCCTCCACCAGATTGGCCTGTGACCACGTCTGTGAGACATTTTCTTAATTGTTAATTGCTGGAGGAGGGTCCAGCTGTTTGTGGATGGTGCCATCCCTGGCCTGGGTATGAAAGGTAGCCGAGGAAGCCAGATTAAGCAAGTCACTAAGCTGCCTTCCGCCACGGTCCACTTCTGTTCCTATCTCCTGGTCCCTGCCTTGGCTTCCCCCAATGATAGACTGTAAGATATAAGTCAAATGAACCCCTTCCTCCCCATGCTGGTTCTGGTCAGTGTTTTATCACAGCAATGGAGAAGAGTAACTGGAGTCTAAAGTGAGATCCAGGAGTCAGGTGGGTCACAGCCTCAGCGCTGGAAGCCAAAGGAGAACTAGAGGTAAGTGTTCAAAGAGGCAGAGACTGAGCTGCCTGCCCAGCTGGGAGTGAGAGAACGGCTCTGCACATAGACCAAGGCAGGTCAGGGCTGTGATGGGACAGAACTCTGTGACATCCAGGAACCAAATTGGGGGGTTTGGAGTGGAGCCAGAGTGGCTGGGACATAAGATGAACAAACTCAGCTGTCAGATTTGATAGGCAACTGTTAAAGGCAGGGACTTGTGGCTGACTTTAGGCACAGTGCTGTTTGTCCCATCAGCTCATAATTCTAGAATATTCTCTGGGCCTGAGGTTCTAATCACTCCTAGAAGGCAAGTGACAGGACAATGAAGGTGATGGAAACCCCCACTTCTGCTCACCAAGGACTGAAATGATTTCAGAAAGCAAGTTTCTTCTAAGCTACCCAAAGGGGAAGGTGTCGGAGAGGATTAACCATCAATCCTCAATCCCAAAAGCTCAGTGTATTTTGGCAGATTTTAAAGTTCTTGGTAGCATTTTCCTGTTTTGTTTTACTTGGGGCTGGGGTGGGTGTGCTCTATCCCAAGGCTTTCCAGTCCTATTCATGTCATGATGTACATAAAAATGAAATAGTACTTGTTTACCATGCTGGGGACAATCAGAGAAGATTTGTGTCCTCGATGAAGCGGCTCACAGCTGGCCATGACCAGCCCCAGGGTCCCAGCATCCAGTGCAACCCAAGGCTAAGGGCAGTAGCATCTCTCCACCACTGATCGGAAGCATCTTTTAGCCAGCCCACAGCCCCACCCACCATACAGAGAAGTTTGGGAAGGGATCCAGAAGGTTGGGATGGCCTGCCAGGGGTTTAAAGGACAGCAGAGGATGCTGGGAATTAAGAGGAGATGAAACAGTTTTCAGGGCAGGCTGGTAGACTCCCACGTCTTTCCACCCACACAAGCAGGAAATGATGTAGTTGGCTCCTTTGGCCCATGGTTATGTGATGCCTTTATCTCAATTGTCCATTTTGTACTTGTCTCTTTTTTCCAGCTGCTGTCAGCTGAAACTGACCCACAGGGAAGTGTCTTTGGTCTCACCATGCTTCATGAATGGCCTTGAGGCCTTTCTGCCAGGTGAGGACAGGATGGTGGGAGAGCCTTCACTTTTGGGCTGCGTTTAGTTCCTAGTGAAGGACTGGAAATAGAGCTATCAGATCCTAAGAGCACGCATTCAGCATCTACCTAGGGGAGGTCTACCCAAGGCACCAAAGAAACCCTCTAGGGATTAAAAATCAAGGGGCAGGGTCTGGAGAGACAGTGGTGATTCAGGGTATATTGCTCTTGCAAAAGGTGGGGGTTTGGTTCATGGCACCCAATCAGGTGGCTCAAAAACTGCTTGTAACTTCAGCTTTCAGGGATTTGGCGCCCTCTTCTGGCTTCTATGGGCATCGTACACACACACACACACACACACACACACACTAAGGGGCAATGGAAGATGCAGGAGAGACTGTGGAGGCAGAATGAGTGAATTTCCATAGTGGTGGAACCCCATTCATGGCCTCATTTGTTGTCTCTGGGCTCCCCAACCTATTTCCTTCTCACTCCATTTAAATCTAAAGGTGTTCTCTCTCTCTCTCTCTCTCTCTCTCTCTCTCTCTCTCTCTCTCTC
>LOEQ01001064.1:295267-321961 GCA_001685075.1 Bramus lutescens
TATTAAATTCCTCCTTGGAAAACTATATAAGCCACATGCAGCATTTAATAAAGTGGAAGCCTTGACATACTCCAGACTGGCGTGGTCTCATGCTTGGCTTTCTTTCTCTTCCCCCCGTGGTTTTACAGGAGGCCTCCCCCGGGATTCTCACGAAGTAACGGACCCGCGGGCTCGGGTTAGACTATAACCTGGAATTGTGAACTAAAATAAGCACTTTCCTTTAGAAGTTGCTCAAGCAATTTTTTCCCTTTATTTTTATTTTATGCATGAGTGTTTCCCCTGCATGTATGTTTGGGCACCATGTGTAGGGTGCCTGTGGAAGCCAGAAGAGAGCATTGGATCCCATGTTACAGATGGTTGATGTAATGGTCTGTCCTGTCCCTTTAAGAAACAAGCCACGCCCACTCCCTCCTTTGTCTGCTGAGGAAAGCTGATCTTCAGCTTCCAGCCTGAGTCCCTTCCTTTCCATATCTCTAAAAGGCAGCTTCTGTCTCTTCCTTCCCTCTACTTCTCCCCTTCCCCTCCCTCTCTCTCTCTGCTATTCCCCCTTTTCCCTTCCCTTCTATAACCCACTAAATAAATAGCCGTCTTCACTTTGCATGGTGTGCCTATCGGGCCCAGTCTCTCAACCACCACGCAGCTTCCTGCCTGGGACCCGGCTGCCTTCGATACCTGCCGTGGTCTCAGGACCCATTGCCTGCTGCCTGCCTCTACTCAGGGACCTGCAGCGTGGTCTTATGGCCTGCTGCCCACTGCCACCAGTTGGGGACCTGCAGCATTTTACTTAAACCTTTACAATCAAGAGCAGCCTTGTGGGTGCTGGTAATTAAGCCCAGCTCCTCTGGAAGGGCAGTCAGTGTGATGAGCTGAGCCATCTCTCCATCTCCTGTGACTTGCTCATCATCAGGGAATTTGATCACAGCAGCAGGATTAAACTGGGATGCACCCTCAAACAGAAACTACATATTATCAAGGGGGTCAGATCTGGTCAGGGTCTGGTGTGTACACCAACCAGAAAGCGCTGACCTAGCGGCATTCTGCTGAAGACTCGAACCCATGTAAACGTGAGCATGGAGAAGAGACACAGTAGAACCACTCCTGTAATGTCCTGCCCTCAGAGCCTTGTGCCCCCGTCGGAGGAGACAGTTAAGGCTTCACCCCACCCTTGGCACCCCTATACCCAAAGAGTCTGGAATGTTTTTCACCTCAGCCCCTGGCATCCATATATCCAAAAAGTATGGAATGTTTGGGTGGAAAGTTCCACCCCAAGCCCCTTCCCCTTGGGAGTTGCCTCCACCCCCCCGAGAAGGCCTGCCAAAACAGTGACCCCTCCCCAGAGATGCTCAAGACCACTCCCACAGGGTATTTAAACTGCCCCCCCCCATAAACATATAGTTTTCGGTCTCCTTGCTAGGGGACTGGAAGTCCACCCCAGGAGCGCTGACATCCACTAAACCTGGGCTTTTTCTAATTCGGTTTTATTTGGCCTGATTTGGATTATTGCTTTGGTGGAGAGGTTTATTGGGACGCCAAAACTTTTCAATTACACTAAGAAAAGGAAAGTTAGAGATTTATTAGACACACCTGATGCCAAGGATAAAATGCCTACAATTCAGATCCGGAGCCTGAGGCCATTTAAAGGTAAGAGCTCAGTTAATAAATACGGAGAAATCAGAATGGTCCAGTATAATGGGAAAAAGATAGACATCAGGTCCTTCCCTTTTAGGAGTGAGAGGAACAGGCCCATACTGTACGACTAACTGGGAGATTGTAGTGTAAGAGTCTGCTCCCCAGAAGTCCTTCTCCAAGGTCAGGCATTTGGATAAATCAGGGTCTCCAGTTATTCCCTCCGGAGGAATTTACGGTCCTCTATTAACATATGACTGGTGTCTACTGTCAAGGCTAGCTTCCCTCCCCACCCATCTCAAGTCACACCTCAGTGCACACATCCCTTATCTCCCATTTAACCCCACTAGAGAGTATAGAATGTGTAGTCTCACAGTCCAGTGGTGGTGGCGGCGATGGCGCACGCCTTTAATCTTCGTACTTGGGAGGCAGAGGCAGGCAAATCTCTCCGATCCCGGTCTACAGAGCAAGTTCCAGGACAGGATCCAAAGCTACACAGAGAAACCCTGTCTCGAAAAACCAAAAATAAAAATTAAAAAAAAAGTGTAGTCTCTTCAATTAAATACGGCTGGCAGCCATCCTGATTCTCCCTCAGTTCCTGCCTGTCCCCCCCCTCCCCCTGCTGACTTCCACATCCTCTTTGGAACCTGAACCTCTTGCTGAAGCAGGTCTCTGGCAGTAACTGATCGTCACCTCATCCCACAATTTAAACAGGCATTGTTAGCATTCAGGCATTATGCTGGCCTGCCCTTGGTGACCTAGCAGGACACATCACCAACAATAACCACTTCCTACGTGCATGTGATTGACAATATTTCAGGCATCCCACTAGCCTGCCCCCAGAGTCCTTAGCTGTAGGCACCAAGAGCATCCCCTGTGTGCACACGTTGTCGGCATTCAGGCAGATACTTGGCCAATCCAGGGTCCTATGGTCACTATGTAGTCTGTGCACATGCACCAAGCCCCTTTGAAAAGAGAGCTCCGTCTGTTCCCCTCTCTCTTTCCCAGCTCCCCCAAAGAGGCAGGCAGACCTTTGAGCCTCTCTCTTCCCCTATCCAATCTCTTCCCCCAATAAACCCTCCATGTGAGACCTGTCTCATGAAGGTCTCTCTCTCTCTCTCTCTCTCCTTCTCTCTCTCTTTCTCTCATCTTTCAATATACCCATATACCCAGAGTCTAAATCATATTTCTTGAGATCTCAAGCCTCACTAATATTTGAAAAATGGAAAATCCAGTCACATTTTTAGTTATAGTACTTACTGCCAAATAAAGTTCACAATTGGAATTGAGTTATACAAATGAACCACTGAATGATACTACACTCCACTGTAACTTCATTGTAACTCATCCCACCTGTGTATGAAATACATGTATTCTCAAGTTTACTGCAATTAACATTTCTTCAAAAGACCACCTCCTGATTGTCCATTTGTGAGCAAGTTTCTATGGACTCAATCCTTTATTCTGTGTTTCTAGTATGTCCTTCTCAGGATGAAAGAAGAATTATATTTAACGTCATCAGAGATGGCTTCTTTTGGACTAATGCCTATTGTCATCTGCCTTTATGTTTATTGCTGCATTTTTTGAAAACTTATATAGGGTACTTTTCTCCATTTTTTTGTTCATTTTATCCTCTTATTATCTGTTCCTGCCTCAACATATATGAGAACTACTTATGTAAGTTTTAACAAAACCTTAGCCATTAACTACAAGTATTCTTTCAACTCTTATTTATTATCACATTAATAATTTCAATAGTTTTATTTATTGAACAATTAAAAACATGTATGCCTGCTAGAATCTCTTTTTCCTGTATTAACTCATCCTCCATCTTCCTAAACATTGTCTTTTCCAACAGTTACCTAAGAGAAACTTGTGAAAAATTGCATGTATACGAGATTTGGACCTATAGCAAGGAAGGACTTAGGTAGGTAGGGAAAACTGAACTGAATGGTGGGAGGAGGAAAGTGGAGTACAGAGACGTCATGGAGCCACTGCCAGAGATAGACATGCTGAAACTTTGTTGGAAGGCCATGACCTCGTGGTGATATACAGATTAATAGAAATGGGTTAAATTAAGATGTAAGAGTTAGCCAATAAGAAGCTAGAGCTAATGGGCCAAGCAGTGCTTTAATTAATAAAGTTTCTGTGTGGTTATTTTGGCTCTGGGTGGCTGGTACGAATAAGTGGCCTCCTCCTACAGAGACTGACTGATGTTCTAGATCAAAAGAGATCTAGACTCATACTTGATGAGTTGGGTGTATGAACTTTAAATACAATTACATTCCTGAAGGCAAGATTACAGATTTGAAAGAGGCTGTGATGGCAAACTTCATAGTCAACCTGACTAAATTTAGAAGTACCTAGGAGATAGACGCACAGTTCTGAATGTGTCTGTGAATGTGTTTTTGAAAAAGGATTATCTAAGGGGCAAAGACCTACTCTGAATGAATATTGATGATGGTACCACAGAGTAAACAAATAAGGAAAAGATAAAGCCTCTAACCACAGTGACATGAACTACAGTGCTCCACCATGCATTCCTCACAGTGATGGACTGAGCACTCCAAAACCATGAATCAAAATAACTTTGCTACCACAATCTTTTCACTGGTTCTTTAGACCCAGTAACACACACAAAAAGTAGTTACATACTGATGTTCAACACAGACAGAAGACAAAGAAGTTGCCTTCATGGAAAGAACAGGGGGCTTTGATTTTTTTCAAAGATTGGTGTTGTTAAATTCAAATTATCTTTTCAAACCTCAACACAGTCATTAATTAACTCCAGAATGTATCTAGAAATCAACTTGTTTATGGGCGTGATATAGTGGCAATGACAGATTGACACACTTATTAAAGCAAGCACACAGCAAGTTTTTTGTGTTCAGGTGTGTCTGTACATGGCATAACATCCATTTTCCCAGGGAATGGGAACCTATTTGTTAGATGAGAAAATAATGTTAGTAACATTATCTACCATCTGTAACCACACTTGCAACAATTATGTTTTAGGTACTGTAGGACTTTACTGCCTCATTTAATCATAGATCCATATGGCTGGTGCTGTGGCAGCTCCTTCCACTGCTTCAACCAATAGCCTTCAAGATACCAGCCCACTTGGGCATGGTCTCTTTGTCTTGAAAAAGCAACGTAGCCATGCGCTCCCTCTCTTGCTTCGGACTCTGCTTCTGGCTACCAGACGCTTTTCCTAGTCATGCAGGGGGTTGTTGTCTAGGATGGTAATCTGTAAGTTTTTCCCTTTAAATAAATAAATATGATTTATTAATCATATTCCAAACTGGTGTGGGATTGTTTTGTGACTTACTCCTTTAGGCTACTACTAGTAAGTACTCCTACTATAAGACCATGGAGACTTAGAAAGGTAAAAGAATTTGCCAACAGTCCAAAACAGTAAAATTTAGAATCAGATATTAAGTCTATTTTCATTTTCTTTGGCACAAATGTTCTTAAGCATTTGCTAATAATAAAGGATCCACAACTGTATATTGTAAACCCTCTAATCAAAATGCTCCCAACTTAGACAAATGACTAAAATTCTCTTCAAAATAAAACTTCCAAATGTTTGAAACTTGAATTTCCAATTTCTTTTTCCAAATGAAAAATTATGAGGAAGTCACTTGAGGCTTTAATATCATAGTGGCTCAGAACCACAACACAAGGAGTATTTCCAGCCAGTCAAGGATATAATGTTTGTCTTGACTAACAGAGATGTCAGGTTGACCACTGTGTGGATGGAGCAGCTGGGCATTGGCCAAACACCTTGAATACTTTGCTGAACTGCACCCATGCATTAGGAAAAATAATCTTAAACATATCTATGGACAGTCTCTGATTTTTTAAAAATATGCTCCTTTTTAGCATGTTCATTGATATCACCACTGTTCAGGTCTTGTTTAGGCAGCCATGTTGATGAGGATTCATCATGTAACTTCTCTTGTGATTGTGCTACATGCACTCTCTGATACTACTAAGAGACATAGTTTCACAGCACACTTCTTGTTCCTCTGTCTATTACTATCTTTTTGCCACCTCTTCAACAATGATCCCTGAACCTTAGGTATAGAAGTTATATTGTAAATGCATTAGCTGGGACTTATATCCACATTATCTCTTTTCCCCTGAATTTTGATCAGTTGTGGAGTCGTGAGCCCTGGTATCATGAGCATACAGTTTACATTATATGGAGCAAGTTATATGCATATATATATAGTGTTTTGTTAGATATACAGAGGTATCTCACAAACAAAGGAAAAGAGGTCATGAATTTGAGGGAAAGCAGGAGGGTACATGAGAGAGGGGCTGGATGAATAACAGAAAGTGTTGACAAGATAATTATATTATAATATCAAAAATATTATAAAATATGCACCTTATATTCTTGACCATCCAATACCTTTAGCAAATATCTTACTTGATTTAGTACACTTTTCTCCACAAAATTTTCCAAATCTATTCTGGATACAGGCTAGTATAAATCTTAATTTCCCTTGTTAATCTATGGCAATAGCTGTATTTTCAGAGTTTCATTTTGAGCTTTTCCTAACTTGTAAACCAGTAAATTGCTACATTTCCATATTATGAATTACTAAGCCAAAAATCATAATTGTATTTTTTTCTACTTTTTTTTTAAAGAAAAGTCACAATTTATCCTTGGGAATAATTTAGACAAGAAAGAAAACTCCCTCGGAAGTAAACAGAAGTGAAGTTAAAGTTGATGTTTCTCAGAAAAGAAAATGCATTTTGACTGGAAACAAGAATTGCTCTCTGGGTACAAATGCCTTATATTATGTCAACTCAAAATAAGTCAAATAAAGTCAAGAGATCTTTGGAAACATAAAATAAGGAATTTGAAGTTAATATTAAAAGTAAATATCACCTCAGGAATAAAGATTGAGTATCTAACATAAAGAAATGGTTGTCATATTCTGAATTTATGAACCATCTCTTCCTACTCTAACTTTATCCACACTAACTGCACCATAGAGTTTAGCATATGTGTGCTAGACGTAGATTAATGTACATGTTTATCCTTTACTCTTTTGTCCGGTGAGTAGATATGGCTTTTATCTGGGAAAAACAAAGGTATTAGATAAAATATTGAAAAATGCAGTTCTGTAAATCAGAAATCATAGTGGTTTATATTCGGTTCCTAATATATTCATTTGATAATTACATGATTAGGTAGACTTTTTTTCTTAGATCATTTCTTATGTACCCAATAGAACAGAATGTCTTCTTTGAAGGTTAGGATACAAATTACCTAATTAAGTCGAAGACTGTGTGTAAATAAAAGGAAATATATGATGAAATTGATGTTGTGCATGGTAATTCTGAACACACTGTTGTATTCACACAAAGAACAATAAAGTGACTGACAGTTAAATTCATCAACTTTTATGTCTTATCCCTAATTTTCATCGTATTTTCTTTGACTATATGAAGATGGGCAATATATCTGGCTTGGGTATGTATATACACAGTAACAATATACAGACAGGAAAAATCATAATGTATTTGCTTTCTGTTAACATGAAAAGGTTTTTCCATGCTTGTGTGAAACTGTTGTGAAATTAAATATTTTTTAAAGCCGAATTGGAGCCTGTAAGATGCCTTAGAAATTAAAATTAAAGCGCTTGCTTTGCAAGCCTGGTAGCCCAAGCTCCCGCCCCTAAATTCCATAGAGGAAGAAGAGAAGTGACTTTGGTAATTGGTCCTCTGACCTCCACATTTGGGCCTTGGCGCAGGTACACCTACCCCCACTCATGCTTATACATACACCATAGTAGTCAAGAAATTTTAAGAGGCAAATTTTATTGGAATCTGATTCTTTCCTCTCTCACTGAGAGTTGAACTTTGGGTCTCACCCATGACAGGCGGTTCACTACACACCGAGCTACACCGCAGCTCAGTCTGCTTCATAAAATCCGTACTGCCGTGCCTCTGTTTTCCCGTCAGCATCATACTATTGCAGCTGTGTTGTCCCTCTTCTGATCGGAAGTCAAGAGCTTAAAATTTAACTTTTAGCCAATGCCAAGATGGTTCTGCTCTATGCCCACAGTTCTTCCCATACTAATGTCACTCTTCTATTATGAATTCTACAAATAAATATGCATCTAGATCAGCAGGCCCTTTTCCAGATTCTTGGTCCAGAGCAGTTTCAAAACAAAACAAAACAAAAGGAAGGAAGCTAAACACTCATCTTCCTCTTTCTTTCTTACAGTTGTTGCAACTGAACTCATAAAATATGCTAGTTATATCTGAATTCTTATCCCCAGTTCTAGAACAGTTGTAGCTATGTCACAATGAAATAGACACTAAGCTTTTGAAGGGCTTTATATGAGAACTGTAAGAACAGATTTGCATCCTTTGGGTGGCTTACAGACAGTAGAGTCCTGGGATGAAAATCAGTGGATGACGGTGGAGAGCCTCACCCCTGTTAGCAACGCCTCAAAACTAATGAGACTTGGCAGGAGAACAAGGTGGCCAGGGCTGAAGTTAAAGACAAGGCAGGAAGCCATAAGACAGGTTGAGATTACCCAAAGTGGAGGGGGATATTTTACTAGGTTTAGGTTCCTTAGCAGCTCTAGGAGAATGCCTTCAGTTTACAGGGCAACAGTAATTGATGAATTGTGAAAAGGAACCACATTCCAGCACTTACAATACAGAGCGCCCATTTGAAGAGACACTGGGTGAGTAAATACATGTTAAATGAGATGATTTCAGTTGTGGACTCTAGTATGCAACCTCACTGTCAGCTGCTGTGAGGTCTAGAACAAACAGGGGCTTCCCTGGGTGGCAGGGTGGAGCCATAGGATTTTAGATTTTTCACAAACACATTTTGAGAATCCAAGATATCTAAAATATATAATGTTAATATCATTCAAGCCCCTGGGGCTCTTGAGCTATTCAGGAAGTAGTAGATTTCTCCTAACAAATGTAGTGAAGGTGTAGTGAGGCACCAAAATCTTGCAATTATTACCTTACTTGTACTCTGGGGCCCCGAAAAAGTCCCTTCAAGTTGAATTAAGGCAGTCTCTAATCAGAGCTTGTTTCACAATATTTATAATTGCATGCTGCAAAATATTTTTAAAGACCAAGTTTTGAACTTGTAAAGATTCATCTCATTCATCTGATGAACACATCCTATTTTAAATAGAATTTTCAGCAGTGTAGTAATGCTTCCTCCTGACCCTATAAATATAATCCAAGACAGCAAAAGAAACCATGCGCTGCTTACAGGCTCTACTCAACTGCTGCATTTTGAAACTGCTCCCCACTGTGCTATCCTCAGAGGCGATAAAGAAGAGGTGTTTATTACCAGACTCTCCCCAACCTCCATGTTCTTGTTCCCGTGGGTCCTCATACTTCAAGACTATGATTGCATCTAAGCTGAAATAAATCTCCTGCGGAATGTCTATGTTGGACAAGGAAGCACAGTCCAGCCTGTCACATGAGTGCAGTCCTTGGGTGGAGTAGACAAAAGCACTTTGCCTTTAAGGATCTCTAAAGGCTAGGGAGCTGAGAGAGTCTAAAATAGCAGACTCATTAACCTAGGCTTCAGGCCCTACTCACTTTTACTTCATCTCATTCATTTCCATGTTCATACGAAACTTTAAACATCTTGATCTTGCTCTGGGCTCAGCAGCAAATCATGCTACTTTGTCAAAAGGACTATGTCTACTCGATCATATCTATGCAATAAAAATCTTCCTCTAACCTTTTATGATTTGAATTATCTTTCATCAGTTCACATGCCCTTCCCAAAGACAGAACAAATCATCTACTGGCAAGGCATACAATAATAAACAAATCAGGTAGAATGTTGTACGGTTGAAAACATGAAGGGGGAAAATTAAGCACTGAAGAAGTCTAAGGTACTAGAATATGAAAAGATATAGTGATACTCTCCAATAATAATAATAATACCAATATAAGTATAAAACTTGTGAAATGTTTTATTCAATCAAAGATAAAAGTATATTAACTTTCTTTTTATGACAAAATAGCTGAGTAAATAATCTTAAGGGAAGAAAGATTTATTTTATTTCACAGGTTCAGAGGTTTCAGTCCATGGACTGCTGAATCAATTGTTAAAGGCCTGTGTCAAGGTACAAACATCGTGGTGGCCAGGATACGGAAGACAGAGATGCTTACCTCATGGAGTAGGGAAGCAAACCCAACAGAACTTCTTGCTGCCTTCTGCTGCTGCTTTTGTCCCATCTCAGACGCATGGCAACTAAACAGTTCTCCCCACATTCAAAATGGGTCTTCTCCCCTAGGCTGTGGTCCCAAATACCAACTACATCTGTAAACATCTTCATCGGCACACCCCAGAAAGAGCTTCACTAATCTTACCAACAAATCCTATAACCAATCCAGATTTACCATCACAAGAAATAAATAAGGAAAATGATTAATATCTAGGGAAGTGGGTTGCGAAGAAAATGCTGGCACAAAAGCAGTGTTCTAGGATGGGGATAGCCTAGTGTATTGAAAAGACAAACTAGAGGCCAGAGTGGGTGATGAAGAATCAAGGATAGGATGCAGGAAAGTCTGTCCAAGCAGCAAGAATCCAGGCCATGAGGCCAGGAGCAGCACTTCAGCAGAGACAGTGTTTAAACAGGTGAGTGAACAATGGGACCAGATGGGAAAAAATCTGCTGTGCTACAATGCTCCAATGAGCAGATATTATCTTTCTGTTTTAACAGTATTACTAAGAATTAGTGTCTTGGCCCCAGTGGATACAGCTACAGAACAACTCCTGCATCTAAGACTCAGCACACTGCAGAAAAGGAAGCAGAAATATTGGAGAGTCAGGGGACCAGGATATCTGTTCTGATGTCTCCAAGAAACGGCAGCAAAGCTTCATCCACTACACCTCACCACTATAGTACCTAAAGAAGACCTGAACAACAACACCACCAATAAACATGCTCACGTGAAAGAGGGAAGTCACATGGTGCCCCACCGCTAAAACAAAGAATGACGTGCAACTAAAAAATGATTAGAGCAGGAGAAATGGTCTTCCCCAGAGATGAATACCCTAATTGGTTATCCAATATCAAGTGAACAGCCCAAGAAACTGTATACAGACAAGCAACACTAAATGGACCCAACAGGTTTTAGTTATATATTTACGCATTTTTATACATATGTAGTAAGAATAAAAAGAAGCCATGAATTCAAAAGGGCACAAGGAGATTAAACAAAGAAAATGTTGAAGAGAGGAAAGGGAAGAGAGGAAATAATATAATTACATTTTAATTAAAAAAGAAAATAAGTTGGACTATTGCATCGTGGATAAACTATGTATTATCACTTCAGGAAAAGGACATTAAATACACAGCTTTCAAATTGCGTGCATTTTGTTTACAGAAAAAGTAAAGACAAATACAAATGACTGACATAAAATGTCAAGACTGAACAAATTCATTTTATCTTCATTTTGACATATTCCAATTCTAATTTATGAAGATGTATCTGACAGGGCCATCAAAATTTTGATAAAACGATACTCCAAAAAGCAGAATTGGAGTATAGTCAGTATGTTCTAAATTACATATGAAAACACATCAGATAAAGTGTGCTGTGTTTAAATATTGTGTTTAAAAGATAATTATGTTAAATTTGCATATATTATAAGCATAACATTAAGTATAGGTTTAATGAATATTCATCACAGTAATATTAATAAATATCATAATATTGTAACATTATATCCCAAGTGTTATGAATGCATGCCATTCAAAGTTGAGCATGATTTGTTTTGCCATTTTTAATCCATCAGCAGCATTCCTTGTTAAGTAATGAAAGCGGTAAGAGGTTCAGAATCTGTATTCATTTCTCATTGGAGAATTCTTTAATTAAGTTTTTAAAATTAATTTTTGAAAAACTTAAATATTATTGTAAAGTATTATATTTTTATTAATATTCCGACTTAAAAACAAGTACAAGAAATTTATCTAAGCAATATAACCTTAATACATACACTACCTTGATTTTTTAAAATGAGGTTACCTCATATTTAAAAAGTGAATTTACTCTAAACTTTTTTTCAGGTGAGAGAATACTCAAAGAGAAGAACATGACATTCATAAGCAGTCATGTATACAGACACACAACACACACACATGAAATTGTTTCCACTACCCCACAAAAGTCAACCAAAAGCAAGTCTAAATGATCAGACCACCTCCTTACCCCCTCACCAGTCAATTTAGAAGGAGAAGGCAGTCTTGAGAGTGAAGCAAGTGGACAGATTGAAGAACGAGGAGGGGGGTAATGTTTTCTGGAAGTAGCTCTGAGAAATCTTGTTCACAGCCTGGAACTGCATAAATTTTCTCTGCATATGTTATTGCTACCTTGGGGGCCATGATAGCATATGCATTTTGGGTTTTTCAAAAAATAGATATATGTACACGAGTATGTGTGTTTAATGCATAAATATTATGATGACTTTCCTTTTGTGGGACTCTGTAGTCCCTTCAGACTTTACAGTGGCATATACATTAAATAAACAGCAATATTTGAGAGCGAGAATATTTTTTTTGAAAAAGCACAAAAAGTAAGGCTGGAAGCGGGTGGATATCATTGGCAAATTTAGAATATCTCAGCAGTGGAAAATTATTAAACCAAATAAATTCAACAAGGCAACAAAGGCATTTAGAGACAACACTGAGTCCAAAAGAAAAATCACTATGAATATATGAATGAGATGCAGAATCCTAGAAAAGACAACCACACTTTCCCATCAGTTCCAGAGCCTGAAAATCTAGCAAAGCAAAGTAACATACTACTCAGACAAATAACAGCATTAGGAAAATACTTCTGGCCAGGTGACACTGATAAAACAAATCACTGGGCATCCTGAACTCCTGCAGGCTGTTCCTGGGAAAGGGTGCTGCTGCCTATTGTCAGTTAAGTCCTTAACACAGTTTGTTTTTCTGAAAAGATCCGTGTTTGGCGTTCCTGGCTTTCTCTGCCCTTTGTATGCATGATAAAACAGTATGATGAAAGCAGATGACTGTAAGACGTTTTGTTTCCAGCAAGTTCCCTGAAAGGGAGATTGACAAATCTAATATGAATCCCCAGAAATTCAGTTACTTGTAAGCGTCAGGACTCTGGAATACATAAAATAAATGCATGATCAATGAAATGAAATATGACAAAATGTCTCATATTGATGTGTTCTTCTTTCAAAAATGCCTTTTTGGTTAATGCCCCCAGTCAGTTTCTCCATACATTTTCTTATGCACAATGTATGGATTTCCTAGTTCTGATTTCAAGTTCAGGGGAGCCTGGGGAGAAGTGGGCGATTTCCCCAAGCCAGAGCTGCTCCTAAGTCTTTCACATGAGAAAATTGTTAGGCGCATTAAAGTATTCCTGACGACGCTGCATTCCTTTGTTCAGAGTGAGTTTTGGGAACACATCCTTTTCTCATTATATTTCCATAAAATATATTTGATCTATTCTATTCTTAGAATACCTCTGATGTGGTCTGTGAGTGGAGCACAGTATAAAAGTATTTCTTTTTTTATATGAGACAAAATGTTTCCATTTCTTAGACACATAAAAAAATCACTATGTAGCACTCTAAGAAAGTAAAACGTGTCGGGTCCATTTTGGTGGGGCTCAGGAGAGACCACAAAGACCCTCCCCTTCCATTGTGCTTCTGAACCTCTTCCAAGGCACAGAGGCCTCTGCAGAACAAAAGGAGATCAGGCCTTTTTTATGTAAAGGCCAGGAAGACTGGGAAAGTTTCTGGGTCCTGGAGCTAGAAAAGCCCATTTATAGTTAGAATAAATGAAAGGAATTACCCCTCTTCCTTTAAGACAAAATGAGTTCCACTAAATTTATATTGGTAACTAAAGATTGTCAAATATTTTAATAGTTTAATGTGAGTGGTTAATGTTTCCAACTAGTGGCAAATAGTTGGGATGTTTGCTTAGTTAATTCAATTTAAAAAAACACTTGGAGCCAAACATGCTCTTCCACAGTTTTCTCCCGCACACCCCCAGAAGACAGCACCAGGTCTCAGGTCGCCCAGCAGCCCTGATTGGCAATTGCTACAGTGGGTTGCAGTCCTCTTTGAGAACACATGTCTATGAGAAAAAAAAATAGGGGGGGGAGCATATCTAAATCTTACTTGTCAAGTTCAAAATGAAACAGAAATTTTATCCCAAAGGATTGACCCTCATAATATGCAAAATATGGCATAGGAGTAATTTCCAGCTAAACAGTAGATTTAAGTTTAACTCTTAATTTAATCTGTCTAATTTAAATTTAAATATCTACTGCTAAATGGTTGCACACTTGCCAAATTTTAATGACAAATATATGCCCTGTGATACAAAGGATTTGGTCTATCTTGTTCAACAAGATACCCACCATGGGAAGAACACAATACTGAGTGTATATTTACATGAAGGAGGAATAAAGGAGTGAGCTAGGCAGATGGTCTTCTTCCTGCTTCCCTTCAATGAGCAAGAAATATATGAAATGGAACCGGTGAGATGGCTCAGTAGGTGGAGGAAGAAGCAATTCTTGAAAGTTGTCCTCTGACTTCTACATGTGTTCTGCAGCACACACAATAAACAAACAAATAAGTAAACGTAATAAAAACAAATTATACAAAGTATGTAGAGTCTGCCCTTCCAAACTGAAAGCCTGACTCGTTATCCAAGGAAACCTGATTCTTTGCCCAAGAGATGTTACTTGCATGCTTGAGAAGTAGTTGTTCCTTAGGATAAGTAACTACAGAGTGCTCAGATTTTTTTTTTTTTACGAGACACATAGCATGGTGTTCACAAAGGAAAATCTAAATGCTTCTGTTACAGATTGAAAGACAAACTAGCATTTCAATCTTGAGCTATCTACACACAGGGCCCATAGTCTCATAGATCTGACCCCATCAGCACTGTTACAGTCATTACTAAACTAAGCTATAACGACCTGTGTACGCTCCTGCTGTGATGCCATGTAGGTAAAGTCTTGCAATGAAATAGTAGAGATTATGAGAGAGATGGTGCTGGAATATAACACTCAAACCAAATGCATTACATTTCATGGCTGCTAGAAAACATTATTTTGAGTGAGGTAACCCAGACACAGAAATATAATTATCACATGTACTCACTCACAGGTAGTTTTTAAACATAAAGCAAAGAAAACCAGCCTACAGTCCACAATCCCAGAGAATTTAGACAACAATGAGGACAATGAGGACAGGAAGAGAGACTTACATAGATCTAATTTACATGGGAAATAGAAAAAGACAAGATCTCCTGAGTAAATGGGTAGCATGGGGACCTTGGGGGAGGACTGAAGGGGGAAGGAGAGAGGCAGGGAGGGGAGCAGAGAAAAATGTATAGCTCAATAAATATCAATAAAAAGGGGGAAAAGAAAAAGAAACAATGTGTTCAAAAGGATGAAATTAGAAATTAGTTTTCATTTTGTCAGATTGTTCAGTTTGTAATACTTTTATGCATGACATAGGTATCATAGAAATGTATTGCGAGTATAAGCAACACTCCAAATTTTGATTCATTAAAAATATCCAAGAAAAATAGTAACTCAGATTTGTACATAATAATAAATGCTTAAGAAATGCGTAGATTAGAGTAATATTATTTTGCCTTGAAAAGACTTGAAGTGAAAGTGGGTCCCAGAGGGGTGAGAGCCTGTGACTTCCTGTGTAAGGGTAGATGAGGGACTACACGAAAGGAAAGAGGATTCTCCAATAACAGATGTGGTTGCATGCAACTAGGAACACATGTGGCAAATGAGGTAGTGCTAGATGTTGGAAATATATGCAGGTGTGTTTTGTGTGTTCCGCGTGTTCCTGTGTAGCATGGCTCTGTTGTTTACAGTTGTCAGTATTCACCTTACAAATCCTAATAAATAAAGTTATGTGAAATTTATATTAGGCAAATTGTTCCCTAATATATCATTCACACTGAAACAACTCATGCTTTCAGAGTGAGTTCTAGAGCAGATCATCCTAAACATTCCCTAACAGAATGAAAGATGCTAAGACATAAATTTCAGCCTGATCCATAAAGTATTACCCTTTGACAGTCTCATACAGTAAACTTCCCTGATAACCATAGCTGAAATCTATTTGCTAGATTTCTGGACTTCTTAAAAGTACCAAGTTGTGGGAGTAATTAACCACCTATTGATTTAAATTATGGCCCATTCTGAGAAACAGAACCCATGCCCAACACTGCACAGGTAGCTAAGGGTCTAAGACTAGATAGGTCACAGACCTAGGGTAAGACCAAATACTAGTTTTTTTCTAAAGAACTATAGCAATTAAACAATTCCTAAAGACATTCTGCTATATCCGTAGATGAGTGTCTGGATCTTCCATCCTAAGAGACAGTTCCTCCTGCATTCGATGGGAGCAAACACGGAGAGAGACCCACAACTGGGAAGTGCTCAGAATTAGAAAGTGAGAGATCTTGGGACACATCCCTAAATGGGATATCTCCATCAATTCTCTCACCTCAGAGCTCAGGGAACACTGAGGAAAAGGATGCAGAATGTGAGAACCAGTGGGGTAGAAAACACCAAGGAAACAAGGCCTTCTAAACATAACAGGTTTAGAAACCATATGTGCTCATATGAACCCAGAGAGACTGTGACAGCATGTCTTGCACAGGTCTAGGCCAGATGGGGTTCCAGTTCCCCCACCCCGAATCTAGAAGCTATCTCCACTTAATAATTGTCACAAAGAAAAAAGTAGATGTCTTCAATAAAGTATTACTGGCTATACAAGCCACACTTCAGTGTAGGTGCCAGGCCAGCAATAGATAGCCAATGCAAAGCAAATTCAATGGATATTCTTGGTGGTTTTGGTCTCACAGTACTTTTTCTGGATGTTTTTTCCTTACAGAGATTTTTCTTATATATTGTGGTTTTCAATTTATTTTTATGGGTTTTCTATGTGTGAAATTGTGTGTCTAGGAGCTATATGTGTTTCTTGTGCCTTTTCTTTGGCTCTGCTTTTTTTCTGTTAATTTGTATGTGTTGTCCTATTCTGATTAACTTATTTTTATTTTATCTTATTTTCTACATGGTAGACGTCTGTTTTCTAATGACAGAGAGAAAATGCATATGGATCTGGGTGGGTGGAGAAGTGGGAGGGTCAGAAAGGAGTTAGGGATAAGAAACTATAATCAGACTAATCTTCATGTATTTCATGTATTTTCATAATACGACTGATTATGAAGTCGTTAAATGCTATGGAACAACAATAAAATGTAAAGTGACTTATCGCAAAGTTTCATAACGTGATTGTGATTTTAAATGGAGCTTTGCCCTTGAGACCCTAAACTATTCCACACACATACACGTCTCTAATGAATTATACTCCAGCCATGTACATATGAAACCATTAAAAATAGATAATCTGAAGTTCTTACAATTTTACATAGTCTTGACATTGAAGCCCTACGAAAAGTAGGTGGAGGCAATGTAACATTGCTACTTCTCTGTCCACTACAAGTTAGAGTCCTTCATGCCTTTTTGAAACATTAGTTCTTCCTTCTATTCTCCATATTTTTCTTAATTATCATTATCCAAGGTTAAAAGATGAAAAAATTACTTTTCTTTCTTTAACAGTATATTGTTCTACTTTCTATAAAATTCCACATAGTCATGGCAATGCTAAAAGGGTTCCTGATCTTCTCCAAGCTCAGCCAGCAAGGTTATCTCAGACACAATATGGAAGAGCTGCCAAGGAGGATAATATTTAGATACTGCAAACTAAAGAGAGAGCAAGAATGACAGGAAATACTAAAGAAACCAATTTATACAAGCATTCACCAGTAGATGACTAATCTGGGAGTGGAATCAGGGGTCCAATGAGATCATTCCAAGTCTGCAAACTAAGTGTGTCCTTGAGGGCTAGAGGAAAGGCTATACATTGCATCCCTGAGTTTTGAAAATTCTCTTCAGTGACTGTACTTTATAAGTATAATTGAATTGAAACTAATAAAGTAAGTTGTAGTCAGAGGTGACTCGTTTGTTCCCTGGCATCCCAGACCCAAAATAATCACACAGAAACTGTATTATTATAACATTGCTTGGCCTATTAGATCACACTTCTTATCGGCTAGCTCTTATATCTTAAATTAAGCCATTCCTATTCATCTGTATCACCACATGGTTGTGGCCTACTGGAAAGGTTCCATCCAGTGTCTGGCATCTGTCTTCTACAGCAGCTATATGGCCTCTCCCTGACTCGGCCTTCTTTTCCCCACTATCTCTGCTTAGATTTCCTGCTTTGCCTTATTCTAAGCTGCCATAGGCCAAAAGAGCTTCCTTATTAACCAATGATATACATAGCATACAGAGGGGAATCCCACATCAGTAAGTGGGTGTGTATATAGCACACTTATTATGTTGTATATGAAAAGAAAAAAGTCAATAATTCAATTCTTTTCAACCCTTCTCATGTTCACATCCATTTCTAAGACCATTGTATACTAATTTTCCAATGCCTCCCTTATGTGCACATAACCCTTCTTATTAATTGCTACTAATAGCTATTAATACTAATAATCTCATTAATTTCATTTTGTGTCCAAGAGAGGTTCAAAGCCTTAATCCTGATGTTTCAGTTTTTTTTTACAGAATGATTATTAGTAATTGTAGCAAGAAAATAAAAAAATAGTTAAAAGCATAGTAATACCAAACATAGGTCTCCCTACCACCACTCCCACTAATCAGAATATTATTGGGAAGGGAAAGATAATTTCTTCATACATAGTTATTCAAAAACAAGAGTGTTACCTGTTAAGTCACCTCATGCTTACTGTTGTCACAGATGCTGACACTGAAATAATCACATAATAAAACCAACCATACACTATTCTAGGCAACAGATGCTCATTTTGGAATGGATTCTGTCTCCTGGATAACAAGCAAGTATTCTGATTTCCCATGGCTTGAAGTAATTGAGAGGTACACTGAGGAGATTGAGTTTTGCAGGAGAGTAGTCTAGGTGATGCTGTGATGAGGTCTAGGGGATGCTGTGATGGAGTCCAGGTGATGCTGTGATGGAGTCCAGGTAATGCTGTGATGAGGTCTAAGTGATGCTGTGCTGAGGTCCAGGTGATGCTGGGATGAGGTCTAAGTGATGCTGTGCTGAGGTCTAGGGGACGCTGTGATGACGTCCAGATGATGCTCTGATGGAGTCTAGGTAATGCTGTGATGAGGTCTAGGTTATGCCATTATGAGGAACAACCACTAAATCTCAACAGCTCTGAGTATTTCTACCAGCAACATCTGTAGTTGTTATTTAAACAAAATAAGTTTTCCCTTACCGGGTGTTCTGTGTAGGCCAAATGGAGCCACTTTCCTGCTTTGTCATAATCTTCACTACAAGACCTTTAGCAGGCATTAGAGCTATAAATGCATGGAATTTGACTGTCACAATTACAAAGGAAAAGCTACCGACTGCTTCTCAAAGTCTATATATTTCATTGGCTAAATTAGGTCACGTGACCATGCTTACTTTCAGGGAGGTGAAGAACACTTTTTGTGAGTAGTTTGGCTACTGACAATGATTTCTTGTTAAATGTCATGAAAACTGTTATCAGATTCTTAATACAGACTTTAAGAAAAGCACACAAAGCAATCAAACATATGAAACCATTTCAGTTCCTTTGTCAGATTGCCTGCCTTAAAAACTGTTGATATAAAAAAGAGCATTATAAAATACGTTTTAGTTTGACTGTTCAAATTTCCATTATTAAACAAAGTAAAATTTTCAGATTACAATTTTACATAGACATCAAACCAGCATTTTAGTGGTTAAAGGTGAAAAAGAGATTATTTTTCTTTAAATGTTATTACATAATACATGTGACCTGAATCATTTCATTAGTAGTGGGAACTGTGTAGAATTTAAAAAAAATAGATATGTTTAGAAACTTATAAATGCTAGGAAAGTTTTATAATCATTAAATAGCTAAGGTCTGATGTTAGCGGAAAAAATAGGATTTGATCTCCGTTCCTGCGCCCACATTCTGAATGCACCAGCTCACGTGTCAGCCATGGACTTGGCATGCTTGGTTAGATGTGTCTTCTTCAGTTACCACTCGGTGACTAACATGACCAAGGCCAGCGCCTTCTCCCCAGCATGGTTTGGCTGTCACATGTAAAAGTGATCTGGCTTGTTTAAACAGAATATTTTCTTTCTGGTCTCTGTTATTTTATATCACAGCAGAGAGCTTTGAGTTAATAAACAGCATTTTACCATGGCCCACATGTCAAAATAGGTCATGGAACCTTAATGGGGTCTTTAGAAAATCGATAACATGACTGGAGCTTATGCCACACAAGTGTGGATATGTCCAGTCTGCAACTCAGATTGTTGCCAATACATTCTGTCTTCAATTAGTCGCATGTGCTCTTTGAGTATCCATCTCTTCTCTCAAGGTTGATTTAGAAGTTATTTAGTGCAGAAACCAAACTGCTCACTTTTGTTAGATTGACTGCAGGAGATGCACAGTTGCATACACGGAGGTCTCCTGAAACTTACTTTTCCTTGACACATGTTTAAATTAAGAAGAGAATGTAGAAATATTGTTCATTTACTTAAAAAGCCCTTTTGAAAACTGCCTCATGACATATAAGACTAGAAAATGCAAGTTAACAAAATATATGCCATCCTTTCTTTCCTTTACTTGCCTGGCAAGTCTTTGGAGAAGGTAACCAAATGGCCTGAAATTTAGCACCATGTAGGAAATCTTTTGATAATAACTGAAGAAGAGATATCAAAGTTGAGACTTGAAGGAAAAATACTAGTTTTTTACAACCAGAATTGGATATGAATGATTAAGAGGTAGCGCCCTATCAGGCAATAAAAGAATTATTTCAAGTGGTGTAAATAGCATCTAACGGTAACATGATTGGGTATGTGTTTTCAAACTACCACTTCCCCAAAATGTACTACAATGGGCCAGGTGTTGAAGCAGGGACATCATCCAGAAGTCACTGGCAGATGTATTTCAAGAAGTGATGTTAAACTGTAGTAGAAAAGAGCAGAGATGGTCAGTACTGTGTTCATTTGAGTGGAACAGGAAAAGACAGTCTTGTGTTGAAGCTTCTGACCTGGACAATTATGCATGACAGTGTCATACCTTGAATTAGAGGGCACAGCAGGGTGGTTCAAGTGGGGGTTGCTAGAAAAATTACATGGCTTCAATTTTGATATGTGTTATTACATTTCTAAGGCATCTGCTTGCAAATCAGATGTCTGTATGAAGGGACCTTGGATAGGTACTTGACTGTATGGCTCTAAATCATAAGATAGAAGCCATTACAGTTCATATATATCCAAAATTATATTTTCGATCAATTAAATGAATATATTATATAAAGCTAATCTTTTAGATATGGGTCCAGGAGTGCAAGGTTGATTGATGTTCATGATTTGTTTCATCATAGGCCTAGGATATCTTTTTCCTTAATTATTACAAACTCACATTCCTTATTACTGTGTTTTCCAAAAGTTAAACTAAAGTATTATAAATGTCTCACATTTGAGTATTTTTTTCACAATATGCTAAAATTCTTTTCTGTACTTCTCTAAACAGCTTCAAAACCATAAGCTGCTATTAGAGAAGCCGTTGGAAGCCAAAAAAGCAGGCTATAACCACAGACCAGTAGTTCTAATGAGACTATTGCATTTACTCTGTGGTCATAGCCAGTGTTCAGAACCGGAACTCCAGAAATTAACCAAGCCAACACCTAAGATCCAAGCCAAAGGTCAGGGCCAAAGCTGTGGGTGAAACAAAGAACCCATTACAGGATTAGCACATCAGAGCAGCCCAGTGCTTATGGGAAGCCGAAGGCACTCTAGACTTCCTGGGTCCTTTGGAGACTTTCTCTGTGTCTTTATCTATATCATCCATGGAAAGACTAATCTCCAGGTAAGCACCTTTCTTCTGCTTCCACGTCACTACCCATGAAAGTTAGCATTGTCATGAATTCTTCTCTATACCTTCACAATTTTACAACATACATGTAAAACAGAACATGCAGAAATGTATTCCTGTTTCTCATCTCTTAGCAAAGCACAGACCATTGCTCTGACTTAACAAAGCACAGACACTGCTTTTTTTTCTGTCTAAATACTAGCAGAGATTTCTCACATTTTTTAAGACTGCATTGTATTCCATAAGGCAAATTTATTTACACAGACACTTCACAGCCAAGATTTTAATGCTACAGCTGATATATCTATCATCTGTGAGTATTGTATTTACATATACATAGCTACTGAAAAAGTTGTCAGAAGCAACTGGATGAAACAGATACTTTGAAGATATTTGAAAACATGCATCTCAGTGCCTTTCACATTATCACACTCATTTCTACTTCTACATGACCTCACCAATAGAGTATGGGGACAATATTTTTTTTTACTTTTTTCAAGCTATAAGTGAAAAAACTCAGACACAATAACAAAACTTAATATTTTATTCTTACACTGTTGCTATGAAATTTTTCACAGTGCAAGGAGAAGCTGGGAGGGTTTTCACAATCTTTGCATTTCTTTGAAATAGGTGATCTTTTTAAAATCACTGGTTTCTACAAGAAGTATCTAATAGACTTTCTAAGTCATATTCTGTTTTTTTTATTTCTTTGCTTTCTATTTTTGTGTTCTTATGGATATTTTTTTTCTTTGACAAAGTAACAGCCGGGTGGTGGTGGCACACACCTTTAATCCCAGCACTCAAGAGGCAGAGGCAGGCAGATCTCTATGAGTTCGAGGCTACCATCATGCCAGGTATAGTGGTGCATGCCTTTAACTCACAATTGAGAAACAGAATCAAGAGGATCTCTGTGAATTTTAGGTGAGCCTGGTCTATATAACAAGTTCCATGACAGGACTATATAAAGAGAAGCTGTCTTAAAATAAAAAAAAGAACAAAAGCAAAATCCCAGCACTATGTTTTAAATATATTATATATGGGTAAGAACCAGTAGTGGTCAATGTCACTACTATAAAGAACATTGTGTGAAAAGACCGACCAAATAAATAATAATAATAATAGTAATGAGAATCAAAATAGATCAAATATCAACTATGCACGCAGTAACACACCCCAATAAACCTTTCAAGAACCAGAGAATGTTCTATAAATGTAGATGTAAGACAACAAAAGAAAAATGAATAAATGAAGAAGGCTGCCTTTTCTTGGGCTAGAAAACAATATCCTAACGATGCCAATTTGAGTTAATTTCTCATCTACATTTTGTGGGCAATATTCCTCCAAGGTAACAGGGGGGCTTTTAGATTCTTTTTAAGACTGAGCAAAGATAATTCTCTTACAAAAAAAAATTAAAAATAAACTTGTATTTTAGAATTTCAATAAACCATCAAAAGTATGTGTCAACATACGTGCAATTTAAACTTTCAGTTGTTTCCACAATCTTCTTTCTCATGTATTAGTCAACTTTTTCTAGTGGAACAGAACCAACACAACACAATTATATTATAAAACAGAGTAGGAGGGTGTTGTTGTTGTTGTTGTCTCTGTGCGTGTGTGCATGTGTGTGTATGTATGTGTGCATGTGTTTGGGTTTTTGAGCCAGGGTTTCTCTATATAGAACAGTCCCGGCTCTCCTGACATGTGCTTTGTAGATCAGGCTGGCCTAGAACTCACAGAGATCCTCCTGCCTCTGCCTCCAGAGTTCTGGGATCAAAAGCATGCGTCACCACCGCCCAGTCACATGAGGGGTTTCAATGTATGTGCTTCTGCTCTTGCTTCGTTTTTTATTTTTTTCTTGGTTTTATTTTAACAACGTGCTATGGTTTTAAAATCTGCCCCCACAGGGTGGTGTGTTGAAGGTGTGGTGTCCAGTCAGGCTGTTCATCGTATATGATGGAACCCTCAAGAGGGAAGGCTGACTAGACGGAAGATGGGTTGAGTGAAATGTTGGAACCCTGATCCTTTTATGACTCTTTCTTTGCTTAGTGACCACATTTAGGCAAGAGGCCTTCTCTTCCACACACTCCAAACCTGACAAATGCCACTACAGGCCTAATGCAAAAGAATCAAGTGATGGTACACTGAAATAATTGATACCATGAACCAGAAGAAACTTGCCCTCTAATAAGCCGTTAGGCTCAGGTATTTGTCATGGTGACATAATGATAACACAGGGACAGTGAAGGTAATTATAAGACTCATATGGAAAAATAAATACACAAAATAGCTAAGGAAACCTGATGTAGAAAAATAAAATAATTGACTCTGCAATATGCTAAAATATATTCTAATACTCAGTAATTTAAAGAATGATATCGTATGAATACTAATAATATAATAAAATGAGACGGTTATTATATAAGAAATTTAAAAACAGGCCTAACAAATGCAGAAAAATAACTTATGATAACATGTGACCTTAAATCAGTGAAAGCAGAGCTGTTCAACAAATGTTTGGGCGACAATTGGATAGAAATCGAAATGAAAATGTGAAATGTATCTCACGCCTTCCAGAAAACAAGGGAATTCAAAATAGATAAATATCCAAAAATTAAAAAAGAAAGAAAAGAAGAGAAGCAGACATTACAAGCAACTGGGGCAGAGGCAACCTCCTAGAACCTCAAAGAAGCCTGTCCATGGGACAGAGTCCACCGAGATGCTCTTGTGGAAGCAGCCACCTCTCTCCCAGCACAGAGGTGGGGCTGCTGTGTCCAAGGCTCTTCATCAGCAGTTTCCTAAGTATCATGCTACTTACTAGCGGGATGGAAGATGAAACCCCTCTGTGACAGAAATTTCAGATATAATGTTACCTACACTCTGATAAGAAAACAGCATTTAATGCAAACATACTGGGAAGAAAGAGTGGGTTTACTCTTAATGTAAAATCCAAAGAGCAGATGTTGTAAATCCAATCCAGGTAGACTATGTATCAGCCCTCAGAAAGGTTTTTATATCTGGACTAGGATGTGGTTTGCTAGAAAGTATTGGACCTCACCATTTGTATAAGAACAAAGTTCACAGCTCACTAAACATATTTATATACATCAAAGGACAAGGGATAAATTTTGATCCTTTGTTCATAAGAACAAGAATAAATAAATGAATAGATCCCTTATATTGTTTCCCCTCAAAAGGAAAAGAAAAATAATGATTTGTGATTAAGAAACTATTTGATCAAACTAGTATAAACCCTTTGACTATTCCTCATTTCATACACTATAGTTTTCTCTCTATTTTTATTTATACCTTACTAATTTTAGAGAACTGCTATTCTCTTGTACCATTCCAGAAAAGTATTCTCTTGTACTAAAAATCATTCTTTTGTCCAAGAGATAGAAGGTCTTTCTCAGTTGCATTATTCAAATGATCATCTGAAAACATCTGAAGGAAAGAAGCTACTTTGAATATGTTCTTCAAATTAACACCATATATGTTGAGATCAGAAGGGTTATTGCAGCTCTGACTACAGGCTCCAACTTGGTTCCACTTGTCCCTCATGGTGTGCTAGAGTCAGAATCGCTCCCAGTCAGAAATCAGTGACACAGGAAACATATCTGAGCAGGAAGACTTGCATATTTTCAATACAAGCAGAAGATGAGGTCCTACCCACACTAAAACACAGGAACCATATTGTTCTAGCTATGATGATATTTGACATCTCCTATAAGTGCAGCTCTGAGCTGTTAGGCCATCACTGTATAGCACTACTGGAACCCATTCTAGAAGAACACTAGTATTTCTCGGTGGTGTAAACTTAGTCCCACCTTTTTGCTACTGAATGACTTGGCTTATTTAGTTCTAAACTTTCCCCAATGCAATAGACATCAGTTAAAACTGAAGTCAGTTGACTAAGGGAGCACAACCATCCTTGAACTATTTTTTCCTGGTTCTTGGACTGTTTTTCTGTCATTTGCAGAAGACTAAAAATTGAAATAATAAATTGTATAAGCTTAGAGTTTGGCAGGAAGGATAAGAAAGACTGTGTCACTTCAGAGGTCTGATCACTGCTAATCAAAGTCACTCTTCTAGGGAAGTGACACATAGGTGATGTAGCCACCAGATAATTATTTTCTTTGCATTTCATGTATGATAATCATCTGGGATCTATGCTAAATACAAGAAAAGAATCAATGTTAGTAATTTTGACTTATCTAAAAAGATTTAACCCATGGTCACCTGACTGTTTCTAGGTATCTGCAGAGGGTAAACTAATAGCATGGTAGGGTGTTCGCAGTAGAGCAAAGATCTTCACTTCATAGTGAACTGGGGAGTAAAATGTGGAAGAAAGTGGAATTTGACCAAGTATACACACAGAGGGAAACCTCCATTGACTCTAACCAGGCTCCTCTAAAATATCTGTCACCTCCCACAGTAATAATCTACAAATAGGTTGACCCATCAATGAAATCAGAATCCTCATGATCCAATAATCTCCCAAAGGCTCCATCTCTGCTGCTTTGGTAAACAGGCATTAAACACATTTTCAGGAATATCTGAGGTCTATAAATATTATGTTTGCATGGAGCCAAACACTTTCCTTCCAAAATCTCAGGTAATTTTGAAATTTCCTTTCAACAAATGACCTAAAGTATTTGTCCTTTGCCATGTATACTTCCAGAAACACATAATAAAGGCCTGAAATCTCCTCCTCCTTATGTCAGAATGCAACTATTTGAAGATAGATATTTAAAGTGAGAAACATAAAATGGAATCATTAGAGTGTGCTTTCCCCAGTATGATTTGTCTTCTGAAAAACCAAGAGATGAATACAGAAGGAGAGAGGAGGGTTAAATAACAGGGAAGATTGAAAAAAAATCATAAGCAACCTAAAGTACACACAAGTCAGTGAATAAACAACCAGATCAAGAGTAACTAATATTTTCTGGGGTAACAATTCTTCCTCTAGGAATCATAGACCATCTAACATAGACAGGTATAAGAAGTTTTCTGGGAACTCCTGAAACTAAAAACCTTCTGTAAAGCAAAGGATATGGTCAACAAGACAAAATGACAGCCTACAGAATGGGAAAAGATC
>LOEQ01001064.1:322272-365379 GCA_001685075.1 Bramus lutescens
CTGAAGAATGGATAAGGAAAATGTGGTACATTTACACAATGGAGTACTACACTGTAAAAAAAAATGACATTTTGAATTTTGCAGGAAAATGGATGGAGCTAGAAAACATTATTTTAAGTGAGGTAACCCAGTCACAGAAATACAATTATCATATGTTCTCGCTCATAGGTGGTTTTTAAACATAAAGCAAAGAAAACCATCCTATAAACCACAATCCCAGAGAATTTAGACAGCAATGAGGATACTAAGAGAGATTTACATAGAGCTAATCTATGGGGGAAGTAAGAAAAACAAGATCTCCTGAGTAAAATGGGAGCATGGGGACCTTGGGGGAGGGTTGAAAGGGAGGGGCAAGGCAGGGAGGGGGGCAGAGAAAAATGTAGAGCTCAATAAAAATCAATTTAAAAAAAGAAAAAAGAAAAAAGTTCTCTTTTGAGCTGTTCAAGAGACAACTCTTGGTCATGGCTGTCCAAGAAATTCCCAAAACACACAGCCTATTGGTGTTGCCCTTGGTTAGCTCCAAGGTGGCAGTTACTATTGATGAAGATACTACGCATTTCAGAAACATCATCCAAACACAACTAAGCCAGAACTGACCTGTATGTCCCCTCCCTGAGGACTGGTGTTCATGGTACAAGAAGACACTGAGCAAGCTTACAAAGAAAGTAAACAACCAACAATTCTGCCCAGCTATGTTGTTTATGAGCCACTACAACAACCATCATGACAGAACAACCCTGAGTACAGTAATGATACATATATTTTGTCAGTAGTCAACAGCTGCAATTGGAGTTAAGACCACCAGTTCAACAAGAGGGAAATCATGCCTTGTGCTAGAAACATAAGCAATTACCCAGGGCTAATGAAGTCATGGATTTGGTGGATAACCTAAAACTTTACTAAAACAGCATAATCCTTAACTATATTCTAAATATCTGTCCTCATATGCACAGTTAAGTATAGTCCTCAGTTGCATCAAGAAAATTCCTCTTTGCAATGTAGAGAGACCATTACAGTAATCCATCAAAATGCAGAGTAGTGGAGCCCAGTCTCGAGGAATACATCTGCAAAACAACCTGAAACAAAAGCTCAGGAAATATTGTGGAAGATGGGATAGAAATACTATAAGCGTTAATCAGGGAGTTTGCTGAGAGATTGTAGTTTTTAGTAACATCTGAAGCTATACTCATGAAGTCTCACAAATATGATCGCCTAAACATGACTGTAACAAAGACAAAGACAATAGACATTCTTATATGGACTAGGAAAGCTCTGGAGACTTTAGTGTTATGATCTGTTGGCCTGACCTGTCACCTGGGTACCCTGTCCCTATAAGAAACAAGCCCCACCCACTCCCAACCCCCCTTTTACTGAGGCAAGTGGATCTCCTGACTTCTCCAGTCTGTAGAGAGAGAGAGAGAGAGAGAGAGAGACTCTCTCTCTCCCTCCCTCCCTCTTCTAAAGAAGTAACTACTGTCTCCTCTCTTTCCTCCCCCTCCCTCTCTCTTTCTCTGTCTCTCTCTCTTCTACCCCCTTCTCCCCTTTCCCCCTTCTCCCCTTCCCTTTCCCTTCCATAACTCACTAAATAAACTCTATAGCCAAACTCTCTCTGCATGGCGTTTCTGTATGTCTCCCACCCACCAAGGGGAACATCCCAGGCCTCTGGGGACCTGCTGAGACCTCAGGTGACCCGCAGCTACCCTGCCAAGACCTTGGGTGACCCTTTGCTGCCCCTCATGGGACCTGTCCCCCACCACCATATCTTTAGAAAAGAATAACATTGGTGCGTGACTTGGGCAGTCTCTCTCCATGTTCCTTCACACCTGCAGGCAGGCCAGGTGAGAACACGTGGGGGCCCTAGACTCGGACCACTTTCCATCATCCTGTACCTGCTCCATCGCTACAAATGGTAAGTTTCCCTTCTCCAAGTCAGCTTTCCCTGACATTCACCTGTGGTTGTTTCTCATAGACAAACGTGAACAGACCACTCAGAGTGGTCCTCTCCCACTATTTGGAATTTGGGGGTTTTTTTGTTTGTTTGTTTGTTTGTTTTCTTTTTTGAACCTCTCATAAGTGGTCCTCGCTACTGTCTGGTCCCTGATCCTTGAGCTGACGGGCCTGAAATCAGATTGGCTTTATTATCAACCCTTGGAGATGTCTAGTTAGTGCCCTGGCGTTTTCACCATTTTTGCCGTTCTCACATTTTCAGCTCTGGAAAACAAACCCTCAAAAACTATCAACTTCTTTCTAATTTCTACCAGTAAACAAGACTGCCAGTGTCTGGCTGCTGGCATCTCATGCCCGTCTGTTTTTCCTTTCGCTGGGCAGCCCCTTCTCCACCTGCCTGCAAATACCTTTTTTCTCTCGCTCCTATTCCTTCTATACTGTCTCTGCCACCACTACCACTGGTCCTGCAGAAACCAACAAGATTAGTCAGCTCTGCAAGGCAGCTGTTTCCAGTTCCAGCCCTCACTCCCCGCTGTAGCTGATGGTGCCGTGGCTAGGTGACATGGTGGCTCACGATGCTGAGTAATTTTCCTCTTTTACTTTATGAATGAATGTGTAAATGGTGTGGCCACACAGGTGTAATTCTGTTTTAAATGTATGTTCTACGCGTCCTCTGTGTCTTTCTTGTTATTTATATCTGTTTATAACTCCCACGGCTCTAAAAACATGGTTTCTGCATATAACCTGTGACAGCCACCATTTTGACTAAGGTCAGGTGACCTCACCACCATCTTGACTAAGGGAAGGTGTTTTAACTAAGGGCAAGTCAGGTAACCAAGTCCCATCATCTTTACTTAGGAATTCCCTGCCTAGTCCCATGGTTTACTTATAATTTTGTCCCTAAATTCCTCTTAATGATTCTATTACATGTATATTTTGCACAGTGGCATGCTTTTGGTAGGGCCCACCAAGAGCATCAACTTTGCCTATGTTTAATGTGTATGTGTGTGCATGGATATTACTTAACTATGTATAAACATAAGTTGGCTTGAACTCTATGTGTAAATATGCATAAAACGTAAACTCAACTGGGTGTAAAATGTATGTATATTCACTGTTAAATGTTAAAAATGTCTATTCATTATATCACATTCCTACAAAAACAATAAGTTTCATGTTTTAAATCTGTATGTACTTTTAAGTCTCTTATAAAATACTGTATATGTAATTCAAACTTTAAAATATATTAAGCTGTTCTCTACTATTGTCAGTTCTACCATTAAGCTTCTATTGCAAGAAGTTTTTTCTTCTTTATCTTTTACAAGTATAAATCTTACCTGTTAAGTTGAGAGCCAGTACAGTCAAGCATGAACCCAGCCCTCCAGGAAGATCCTAGACTATAGTTATAACTTATCCAGGCCTAATGAACAACCCTCAGCTGCTCAGAGATCTGGAGAATATGGCATTTAAATGCTTAATTATTACAAGACTTTTCATAGCAGAGGCAGGTTGTTTCCTACTAACACTCTGCTTCCCCCAAAGAAGACAGAAGACAGGTGGGCACAGAACAATATCCATCTGCAATTTGCTTCATCAACTAGCAAGTGCTGACCACTGGGCAAAACTGTCTTTCATCTAAACTGAAGATCTCCAGACATGGACAGAATTGCTGGAATTGAACGTCTAACTGCTCAGGTCAAGGTAGGCTTGTCTTCCTACAGATTTCTAACCCACAGGATCTTTTAAAGCCTGACAGGCCCTGTGCTAAACAGTAAAAGGCAAATATGACCCTCAGTGACCATGGAGGACCCTGAGGAGAGGCTCTAAGTAGATAACCAAGTAAGTTCTCTGTCATTTTTAAATCACTAAATTTTTATCCTTCTCAAAGATCTCTGATGCAGTTTGACAGATGAGAGGTTTTGCCAGTTTAAAAGGACAGTCTCACCAAACAAATTTCAGTAAAATACAAATAAAAGTTATTAATATGTATGCCTGCAAGTTATAAAGGTGTGAGGACAAATACAAGTTATCAAAATTCTCTCTCACGCTGCCTTTCAAAATCTTAAAGATACTTTTTATTATGCAAAAAATATCTGTCACAGTCCTTCTGGTATAAATACACTGCTGTTTAAAACTCAAGTTTTCACAAACTCAAAAAATTCTTATGAGTTCCAGGGAGCCAATTTTAAGAATCCACCTTAAACAGGTCAGATACACCCCTCTCAATTCCCTGGTCCTAAAATTTTTTTCTTCCTAAACTTAACTTTGTCCTCTGTTCTGCCAACACTCGCCAGGTCCAAGACACTGGGCAGTTCCAAACCACAAACCCTGGACAGAAGTAAAGTGACCAGCTACCCCAGGATGTGACCAGCACCCAGCTTTCTCACCCCCCCACAACACGACGCCCACGAATAAGCAGGAAGCTGTTTTGAGACTCCGCTGTTCCAATTCCTTTAAGCTTTTGTGCCTAACTTCCCACCTTTTTATTATAAGAAAGAAATGAGAATTTTATGATCTACGGCCTGGTCTGTCACCTGAGTACCCTGTCCTTTTAAGAGACAAGCTGCCCACTCCCAAGCCCCCTTCTGCTGAGGCAAACAGATCCCCTGCCTCCTCCAGCCTTCTCTCCCTGTCCCTCTTCCTCTTCTGAAAAGGTAACTACTGTCTCTCTCCCTCTCCTCCCTTCTTTCTCCTCCTCCCTCTTTCTCTCTGCCTCTCTTCTGCCCCCTTTTTCCCTTTTGAGGCCTTGGGTGACCCACCACTCTCCCTTGTGGGACCGCTGTCCCTCGGAAGACCACCGCACCTCATGGGACCAATCCCCCACAACCATATCTTTAAAAAACAGTAACAGTTAGCCTGGCACAGAGAACTACAGGCAACCAAGAAATTCTGAGAACAGGAGAAATAGTCTTCCAAAGGGAAGATGACATCCATTGGTTATCCAATACCAAATTGCCAATCTTGAAAACTGAGTGATTGAGTGTGAGTGTGTGTGAGTGTGTGTGTGTGTGTGTCTCTCTCTCTCTTTGTGTGTGTGTGTCCTCACAACTCATTTTGCCTAAGCCAAACAATCTGGTTGGCCAACTTAAATGAATACCTCAACCCTGATGATGTGGTTTGAAGTTGTTTTCAAAGTCCTTTAGGAACAAGAAAGAAAGAAAGAAAGAAAGAAAGAAAGAAAGAAAGAAAGAAAGAAAAAGAAAGTATTCTCTCATAGTCAGGGTTCTGATCACTCTTCTCATTGGTATGGCTGAAAGTTCTTGATTCAATAATAAATGTCATAATGATGGTAATAGGTAGGCATGGTCCCTTGGGAAGCTATTACTCATAGCTTTTAATTATGATTCAGTCAGTCTATTTCTAGTTCTTAAATAAAAAATAATACATCAATGGGAAATTTAAGGATAATAATGAAACACTTAATGTTAAGTGAAAGAAAAACCAAGATGATGTGGATATTATTTCAAAAATTCCAAAGTCTTTGTAGAGGGGACTGGGTCTTTCTCCTTTCTCCTAGAATAAAGAACCAAGATGACTTTGGCTCCAGCAAGGGATACAGACTCTGTTATAAGAGTGAACATTTTAAGGATTTTGAGCACGTCTGTAGCTGCCTCTGCCTTAATTATGTACTAGTAAAGCTTTTACTTTAACTCTGGACAAGGAAACCCTATTTTGAAACTGTTTCTATTTGATGAAATGTTTACTCTCACAGCAAAGAGGCAGGGTGGTGCACAGCTGATGAGCCAGCTCTGAAGTGGTTATACACGAGCAGAGGGAATGATCCAAGGAATGGACATGGAAAAGTTGCCAAAATTATCATGACATCAGGGTCATAGATCAAATCCATGACCTTGCATATCTTGGGAACTTCATGTTTACAAAGCACATGGCCCAATCCTGAAACTCCTAAGGATATTCTCCAAACAGCCGCTTATTCCAAGCTGCTGAATTGTATATCGCAGTGAATAAAATGTTAATGTTTCAAAGACTTTGAAAGCAAACATGCTTTTATATGCAGATTTCGGTTATAGAGAAAGCCTTGACCTAAATCAACTGTGCATACCTTTTCCTTAAGCAAATGTTGCTTCTCGAACACCAGGCTGCTGAAAGCTGAAGACAAACAGTGGGGAACAAAACACAGCTCTCTAGAGCTAAGAGCTGTGATTCATGCTCAGGGGGTCCAGCCACTTCTCACTGCCATGAGATGTTTACCGCTAGCGAAAGACAGGGACTGATCATCTGTTGTGAGCTCACATGAAAGTCTCACACCCAATAAACTATGCTGCATTTAGGAAGCCTGGCTGGCAACAGCTGAAACCAGCTTATCAGCATGATTGCTCTAGAAGTTCAAAGGCAATCCTGCATGGTCACAGTATTATTGCTTGACCAATAAAACCCCATTTTACAGGACAATGATGATGAGATACATAATATACGTGCAATTAGTGACTAAGGTGGGGCCCCGCAATCAGGCAGCCTTGCCATGGTCCCTTTGCTGCTTTAACTTTAATTTCAATCCAGAATACTGCTGCCCCTCAGTCGCCTCATTCTGTTCCACTCAACTATTTTATTTAACTAACATCTATTTTATTTATTTTACATATTGACCACAGTCTCCCCTGCCTCCTCTCCTCTGTTCCTCTCTCACTTAACTACTCTACAACCTACGTTGTTAGGAAACAGGAGATATCTAAATGAATGCAAAGTTCAGCATGTGATAAAGTCTGTAGCCCAGCCACCAAAACATAAGGCTATACCTACAGTATGAGGCACCAAGTTTTATTATTAACTAAAGATAAAGATTCTATATGGGTAAACCTCCAGAGTACAAGCTAGGTGCTTAATTTCATTCGTGACTTGTATTTATTGATAGCTGAGGCACACTTGATGTTTTCACTGAAGGTACAGATTTTTATCTCTATGCAGATATAGTTAATTAGGACCCCCCAAAGGTTTTGCCAATGTATACACTATATCATTTCTTTATAAAACTGGTGCAGAGATGAAACTCATGCTTGAAGTTGTGAAGTAAATAACAGACCTGGGCAACCTTGTCCATCACCATTGTTCCATATCACTTAGGATCTGAGTCTCCTTTGGAATAGAATCAACTAACCTGTAAGTTCCTGGAAGACCAAGGTTCATGTTGTATAATGATGTGCTAAGAATTCCTCGCATTGAAAATTAAGCATGTTGGATGTTCAAATATGTTTGTAACAGTGTTGGCTTTAAAATGAACCCACTGTTGTCATATTACCAGTGTCATACATGATTAAGATGAAAAGTTCTTAAAATAAATCAATAATCATTAAAGAGGAAATTGGTTAAACAATAAGAAATGCAAGAGTAAACACCCTGAGCTCTGTCTTCTCTGTATGCGCCACTGGGTCTTGAGGACCCAGACTCACCAACATAGGTGAGACCTTTTAAAGATTTGGTTTTGTTTTGTTAATTATTGATTGACATTTAAATGCTGGGTCTCAAATATCAGGCAGTTTGCCTGCTTCCCATAAAGGATCTCTTTGGCTCAGGATATCAGTAAAACTTCACTTATTCATCACTTGCCCATCTGGGTGGCATAAGAGGTAAGGGACAGGAAGCAAATGAGGGAGGGGATCAGGTTCAGGAGGGTCTAGCATGTGCTAACATCCTTGTGGAGTGTCTTCTATACAAACAAGGCATCTTATAAAACAGATGCTATCATTCACTTCCAAAATAAAGCTGGATACTAAATGACTAAAGCAGACTCCTGAAGGACAAAGAAAAGGGATACAAAGTGTTGTTCAAGTCAGAAATATTCATCACAAATTAAATTTTCCTTGAATTTTTTGACATGTTATTTTTAAAAAATCACAATAGTTAAATGCTTACTTAGTGCATTTGTGTTTTCACATCATGAATGATAAGTCTGAACCTCTCTTTGGAAAAATATAATGTACGAATCCAGAAAATTTGTTCACCAAAACCTCCTATAAATGATCTTAGCTCTGCGATTTTTGTTTTGTTTCATATTGTTTTGCTTGAGGTGGGGGAGTAGGAGAGTTACTCTCTGAGGAGAAACAAACTAATATTCTGTTTCAACACTCACTGTCTTCTGTACTGCCCGTGAATAAACTGGGCAAATTGTGGCCTGTGAGAAGAAATAGTGTTCTGATATATACATTACTGCCTGAAAGTTATTTCTAAATTTTTCATCTTGTAACCAAAAGTACAGCTGAATCTAGAAAATGGCAAAAATTCAGCCCTCTACATTTTCAGCTCCATATGAATGTGCAACAGGTAATTCCAGTTATCCAGTCTGCAGACCTGTAATACTGAAGGAGTTTCAAGCGTCGGATGGCATTCCAATTTTCGATCTGTATTTGAAGCATATCAGTTTCTGCATGTGAGTGGCTAGCACACCATGCATCTCGATGTCATCCTGGTTCTGAGGAACAACGGCTTCCAATTTAAAGAATAAAACACCCTCCAGCTGAAAAAAATTCTCACATTACAATATGTTTGAAAGAATCTATTCCAGTTGTGGTTGGTTGTCTATGAGAAATCTTTTTCATACGGGGCATGGGGAGGGGGGAGATTGAACATTCCCATGTGAAAGTCTTGCAAGAGGGAAAAAAATAATGCATTGCATTTTATACAAACTAGGTGAATTCAAAATGATGGATCATTTCAAAAATATTCATTATACTATTTACTTACATAAATGCGGTTGTATAAAAAGTAAAAAAAAAAGGAATGCATTCACAATTGGTTTAAGTAATTTTCTCTTGGCAAACCACCATATAAAACAGGGGCGTCATGGCGCCACAGAACTCTGAATTGTGGTGGAGCATCATCGGTACACATGGCATTAATCTCTGTCTCGTTGCAGGAGACACCCTTGCTTGCATTAGCAGGCTGCCTCTTAAATATAAGATGGTGTAATGTAACTCAGGTTTAAATAACACAATAAATAAGACATAGTTCTCTTTAGTCTGTCTTTCTTACACATCTTATTGTAAACTACTTCTTTGCTTGTAAATTTTTATTTAAATAACAACATGTTTTGGGTGAGGAATTTTCAACAGAGAATTTAAAGAAAGAAATATTCTGGGGACAGACATAAAAAATTAGTTAATTAATCAAACAGTTGAAAAACATTTATAAAAAATTATCTAATGCATATGGTCATAGAATAATGCCATACTGCACATTCTTTTAGCAATCTAACAGTCCCAAATCTACTGTTTTATATCATTTCATGCCACTCATGACAAGGAGAATATTTAGCTGCCTTTAATGTCTTCTAATTAAATACTCAAAGCATTCTTAAATTCTTCTTTTTCCAAAATAGATATATTTAGAAATGACAGACTTTTTCAAATGCATTTTTCTATTAAGCTGAAAAGCTTTCAGAAACTGTCCCCACTGAACATAATGACTATTTAAGGAAACAAGCTATTTATGTGGAAATATTAAGAGGGGTGATTTTGATCACCCACACTCAAGGCCAAACTAAGGATCATAGGGACTTTTGCTGAAGAAGTTAATGGAGGCCAGGCCATCGGCAAATGACCTTGAAATCCCTCGATGTAGCCTAATATTGGCTTCTGCACAACCTTATGATTAATGCAGACAGCTAGTTTATACCATGAAAAGCACATGGTATCTCTCTCTGAAACCAGAGCTGTCACTCAGACACCCCTAGAAATAAACAAAAGCACCGGTATGCCTGTGGTTTTGTTGGGTTTTTTTTTTTTGCTTTAAGAAATATCACAAGCTTGATAATTATTATTTTATACTGTCTATGAAAACAATAATCCTTTTTTATCTGCTTAATATAAGTTTTATGTATAGAAATACATACCCAATAATTATCATATAATTACAATATATTATTAAAATGTCATATATCATCTTGTAACACTAATGATTCTGATTTTCCTCTCTGATTAGTACTGTCCTTGAGAAACATACCAAAAGTCTTTTGCTTTTAGGTGACTCAACATGATAAACAATTTTCTCTCATGCTCTGACGTTTTTTAAAATTTTTATATCTTGCATATTACACATACACATATATACACGCTCACTCTAGCCAGTCAGATACATATCTGTGCTCACTTTATAATATGGAACCATTAGGGACTGGGCTGCATTGTGGGAAATTTAAATTCCATGTGTAGTTAAAGCAAGGTTAAAAAATAAAGCCTGTGAAGTTAAAAGTATTTTTGTGTTTTGGGTTTGTTGTTGTTGTTTGAAAATGCATGTTTCAAATGAAAAGACGAAAAAGAATCTCCTCATGGCAAAGCATTAACATACTTTTTCGTATGAATAAAATCTGTAATCAGTTAGATAAGAGCAATGTGCCTTTTTTGGCATTTAATCAAACAATGAAATCATACACATATTTCCTGACACAAAAGACAAATGATGCAATAATCTGAAGGAGTTTCTCTAGCTCCTTGGAACTTTGCATACTTGACTTGTTTTCCATATTTTGTGACTTTAAATGGTGGGAAAATTATATTAAAATGCTTGTAGCAGTTCCTCTAAACTAGCATCCTTTTTGTTTTATTGTATTTAATATAAAAGCAGCAATTATTTGATTTCAAAGTTATGAAAATATGTACCTTATGAGAAAACAAGCAATTTAAGCTTTAATTGGTGCCATTTTTCACAGAACTGGCAAGATTCTCGCATCCCTGGCACGTTGTTTTTCTATAAAACTGCAGAGCTGCCTTCAATGAATGTTTTACGAACGCAAAAGTTGTTATATGAAGGTATATGCATAGATGCCTGGAATCGAAGATTTCTGGTGGGAGTTATTTACCAAAGATGTATTTCATTTGTTACTGTGCATGTAACAACTCCTATTATTCTAAATGTTTCTCTCTTCTCAATAAGACTGTTCTCGGCTCCAGCCTAGGAAACATGAGGGCTTGTGTCTAAATTAGAATGAGAGGGTGTGCTCTGATGAAGTAGAAATGAACACTTAGGAAAAAAGTAAAAAGAAATTGTAATCCTGATTGAAAGGAAGCTGATTCTGGGTTTCGTTAGAAGGCAATATAGAATACACAACAGGCAGCTTGCCTTATAGGAATTCTTACATGAAGCGCACAGCTCTATATTTCTTAAGATGTTAACTTAAGAAGGGTACCTTCATTTGTTCTGCTTAGATGGTGCACCATAAAGAGGTTTTCTTTTGAGGACTGCAGGTTTGTGTTTCTTAAGAAATGTTAAAATTCTATAATCACTAAGGTGTTTTGTGGTTGCCTTATCTGGGGATGGGGTAGGGTCTGTTGTTATTTCTCAAGCAGATGGGCATTGCTGCTATCAAGGCTGCTTACCCATAGATGACAGCAGCAGTGGAAGGATTACATTCTTAAGCACCTAGAGATGATTTTTATATCAGTCAGATTTAGTGGGCTTTATAAAGTTCTTATTGGGTGCTAAGTGGGAATTTTGGTATGCAATGACAGAAAATATGTAATGTATAATATATGTGATATTACTTCTTTGCCCCCTTTAATGAAAATTTTTGTTAATATCAATGACTGATAGACACTAAGTGTGATTATAGCCTTGAAAGCCCACATCCCTAAAGTCTCATAAAACAGAGATCATTTATACTTTCCTCTTTAGAGAAGAAGGGAGTATTTAAAATGAGTCATTCACCGTGGACACACAAGTAATGAGCATGCAGGATATAAAGTCCAGGTCTCTGTGACTCAGTCACTTCACCATGCCTCTCTACTAGGAAATTAAAGCATGATAATAATGACCAAGAATGTTTTGAAAGCATGTTCGTGTTGACCATCCAAATTAATATTAACACACTAGCATTGTTGTGACTGAGCTGAGAGCCCTATCACTTATTACGATTATTGGTTCGATCCTATTTCCTCCCAAATGAAACACAGAGAGAGGCTATTCCAAACAATCTGCCCATTGCTGCCATTTTCCATGAATGTTATTATTAAAGGTTTTTGTAAACACCTCAGTAAAAAAAAAAACAAAGGCATCTATTGGTTTGTGCATAGTTTCCACCTTTCCACTTACTAATTCACATATAGGTTTTCAAAAATAAAATAAAATAAACCTTTCCAAGACAGGAGCAAAAATACTAAAGTAAAAGTTAAAAGACTTTTTTTCTGAGAAATCATAATTATGCTGTGCACTTTTTTTAGAGATATCTTTAGTCCCCAAATGTGTGTTAGATTATTCTAGTTTGAGTTGTGTCTCTCCTTTGTTTTCCTTTTTTCTAACTTTTTGAAATTATTTTAATTATGTGTAAATGTGTGTATGTGAGTATGGGCTTTGCACCTGAGTGCAGCACACAAAGATGCCAAGAAAGGGCAGCAGATCACTTAAAACTGGAGTTACAGGTGATTTTAAGTTGTCCAATGTGAGTATTGGGATCAAACTCAATGAGAGCAATGTGTGCTGCTAATGGCCGAGCCATCACTCCAGCCATGTTGACTACTAGCACCTTGAGATCTCTGGCTTCCTAGCACAGACCTGGGGGACTTTGCATGGCAGGCATCTGCTAGTGTACCCTCCATCCCCAGATACAGAAGGCATTTCTTCTCACACCCAAGTCCGGAGTATGCCTTGATTTTTTTTTAATCTATAAAGTGCAGGTAGTCAATATTTTAGACTTCTGAAAGATTCATAATTGCTGTGACAACTAATAAAGTCTACTTTTACAGCTCAGAAAGCTTCTCAAATATGATATAAAAACTGGGTGTGGTGAATTTCAATATGGCTGAATTTAGTACATTAAGACACATCTCTATTTCAAATAATTGTGTTTGTCACAGAATAATATTCTGCTAGATATGTTCAACCATTTTAAAATATAAAAATCATTCTTGTGGTTTGCAGACCATGTAAAAGTCAGCAGGTCAGCCTTGGGCAATGGGCCAAGTTTGTTGACCTCTCCTTTAGGCAACCAATGAATATTTGATGATTGGTTGACTAGCTACATAATTGTGAGAAATTAGCCTCTGTTTAGAATGAACACATGATGAGCCTACGCATATGATAAATGAAAGCTTGTGTCATGACATTCGATCTCCGATTTAGGAATAATTATAAAGGCCAGGAAAACTACTTCAGAGGTAGTATTTAGTAGACAAAGCCAAAATGATGCAGGACTACATAATCCATATCAAACTAAATATCTGGGAAAATCCAGAGTACATAGACTCACAAAACATTAAAGTATAGTATTTCATCCTCACCAACAGACTGCAGTGGCCTTTTAGCTGATTCTGTGGCACGTGGCACTCCATCCTGCTTGATCTGTCTCTGAGGACAAGAGAGTACCAATTTCTATATCTGGACCTCTATGATCTTCAGTCATACTCATATTCATTAATTAATTATTTAAACACAAAGCCTCCTGGACTTTCAAAAGCTGTCACAATGTGGCTCTGAACTAAATCCAATGACTTTTTCGCGTAAATGGATTGCTGTGATCTGCTATTCATGTTATCAAGCTAAGGATTAAAGGTGATGAAGAAGCATCTTGCACAACAAAGCTGCTATCCATGTAGAGCTGCTGATGTAAGATGAGACTGAGGAACTAAGGAACAGGACAGTGACAGAAATGCATACTCTTGGCCCTTACCTTGCTTTTGAATCTCAAACTTCAGAAAAACAATTATTTCTCCACTTTAGTAAGTCATGCTAATAAATTAAGCAATGAGATTTTTAACACTTTACACCTCCTTGCCAATCAAATTGCTTGGAACGGCTAGGCCTGCCTAAGAAACAGAGGCCATAATTTCCTTCCACATCCACCACCATCATGCGTGGCTTCCAGGAGACAAACAAATCCCTGGTCATTTCTCTATCTCCAGAGCAGGTCATTACAAAAAAACAGAGAAGACTCGCTAACTTTACTTTTTAGGAAAAGAAGGTTTGGGTATCTTTTAGAGTTTTATGAACTTTATAAACCCGATTCCATTTGTAAAATTCAGGATTTAATCCCCCTTTTGGCCTGCAAATGCTTTCTACCCAGGAATGGTGTGTGCTGCTGCGATAGAGGAGATCACATAGCAGCCACTGTTGTGCTGAAATATGTTTGCCCCACCATGTCTGCCTCTCCACTGCCAGGCCACCTCTCCTAGACGACCCCCACAAAACTTTTACAATAGCATGGAACAGGTCCTGCTACTCAAAAAAACTGCATTGAGCAGACAAATGACAAAGTGTCTGATAGCCAAATGGCAAATGGTCACAGTTGCTTAATTATAACAGTGAATAATGAGACACCAAGAGGTGAAATACTAGATGCCACTATGCAGGCCAAGATCTTGTCTCGCATTAGGTGTCAACTGCTGCGAGTCTTCCTTTTCTGGTAGTCTCCAATCCAGCCTTCCCCATCAGAGCCGGGATCACTCACTGGCTTACTCTCCCTTATCGCTGTCTTCAGGTGTTTCTTATGCCTCCTCCGGAGCTAAGTAAAACTTACAACTTTATGCAATGTGACAGTCATAGGATATTACTAATAGTCCTGTTATTTCCTTTAGAGTGACTCATGCCAAAAGTACAGGGAAGTTAAAGATATCAAGAAGTGTTACTGGATGAGTCATTAGGCATTTAGTGGTTGGGTTAGTACTGGTTCTTCAGAGGAACAGGATCAAAAGGACATAAGTTTAAAAAAGTGATTGACTGGCTTGCATGATAGGAGTTGGGTAGTTCAACAGTAGTTATCTGTAATTAGAGGCAGAGAACATAGCAGTTGCCCAATGCCTCAACAATCCCAGTCAAGGGATTAGAATCCTGCATGATTCCTGGATAATCACAGGTGATAAGTCCACATTGAAGGGCTGAGGAAGCTACAGTCTGATGCAGTGTCCACAACCAGTGGCAGTAGCCTACACATGCTCCGAGAGAGAGGAGTTGGAGATGTACTCACTCCATTACCTTCCTTCTATCCAACACACACCAACCCATTTCACAGAGCTATGTACATCTAGGAATGGTATTTCTCCTAAAGGCAGAGTTCCATATGTCAATCCTCTCTGGAAGTGCACAATGAGAGGTGTTTCACCATCCCTAAATATCTCCTAATCTAGTCAGGTTGACGACAAACACCAACCATTACATTTGATACTTCCTAGTCAGTTATAAGTGTTTATAAGATATAATAATAGATGTTAGTTGGAATTAAAGGGATTAGACAGATCTGGACAACTTCATCATATCACAAGCTCAGACTAGACAACTCACAGATAAAATTTATTGGTTTCATAGTTATACAATATGACAAGTACTGTGCTAAGGAGTTCTTCCATTCCCTAGCAAATCTCAGGTGCAAGCCAATATTACAAAACGGTATTGACTGCTGTAAAAGGATTCTGTACAATACATTAAGGGTTTCTGATGGAGAGGAAATTAATGCAGCTGGAATATTGAGCCGACTTCATAGAAGCAGTAAGTCTCCACTCAAGCCTTAGTACATGAGGAGGAGCTCATTGAACACAAATGTAAGCAAGAGATGGTCTGGCCAGATGATGCAGCACAATTAGCTGTCCATGCTTTCTAGATTTGCTACTCTGAGGACCAGAAACATGTCAACTGAAGACAGATATTGATTCACAAGTCTCAACTCTTAATAAAAATAGAATGGTAGCAGATGAATATGATTGACACAATTACATAATGATGTATGCTATTCTTTGGTTCCTAATCCTAACCAGAAAAATATGACAGTATAATCTTTCTTACCTCAGACTGTGTATCTCTCCTTCCAGATGTTCGGATGTTGAAGACCCTTCATGATCACCCTCCTATTATCCAGACAATAAGGAAGCTATGTACAGATATAGACCTAAATATATCTGGGGCTTGATTACAGGATCTTGAATGTAGGGCTTGCATTTGGCAACCAAGAGTTCTACTGCTGAGTACTGTTTATACTTGGTATTTTGAGTTAGGCTTTCACCAAGTTGCCCAGGTGAGTCTTGAACTCACTCTAGTCCAGGAATGAAAGCTTTAAAAGTGTTATCTTACTAGACATCTTTAGCAACTGTCACATGACACCAGTTCTGCTGTATCCACTATTCTTTTCTGGTGACTTTAAATATTGTGTTTTATTATGTCTCCAAGAATTCCATACAATGTGAGCATCCAAATTCTTCACCCTCTGTCCCCTCACTCAAATCCATACCCAACTCCTAAAGTGTCCCTTTAAAAAAAAAACTTAGGTCCAATTTTTGCTGCCCATATAGACATCTGTGTGGGGCCATTCACTGGAGAGTGATCAGTTTTACAGGGGCCACACCTTTAAAGAAAATTGACTCTACTTCCTCCAGGAACCATCAACTTTCAATATCTCTTTAGCTGGGGGTAGAGTCTCCGGGGTTTATCCCTGTCTGTACTAGAATATTGACTGGATTGCCCTTGTGCTGGTCTTATGCAGGTAACCACAGCTACAGTGAGTTCATAGATGAGTGGTCCTGCCATGCCAAAAAGACACTCTTTCACTCTGGCTCTCTTCAATCTCTTTACAATATTCCTGGCTCTTCTTCCACAATAGTCCTTGAGCCTTGGGGAGTGACATAGATGTCCTATTTGTGGCTGAACACTTCACTGGCACCTATTCTCTGCATATTGATCAGTTGTGAGTTTCTGCATCAACCATTGTCTGCTACACAAAGAAACTTCTCTGGAAAGGTATGAGGGAGGCACTAATTTACTGGTATAGAGTTATGTAGAGGAGCGTTTTTTACTATGTCCATTTAGCAGAATAGCAATAGTAGGTTCAGCCCTATGAACTACGAACTCCCAACTATGGATCCTTGGTTTAAATGTGCAGTACAAGGCATGCTTTTCCTCGCATGGAACAGGCCTTAAAACCTATCAGGAATCAGTTGGCTACTCTTCTAATATTTGTGTCGCTAGTACATTTATGGCACTTTCCAAGAAAATACCACCTTGATTTCTCAATGTCCTGTGGACAAAGTATGGGGAATCTTCAACAGTAGGAACTTACCACCAAGTTCTAGTAGATAACCAAAATCTATGGCAGTAGGCTATGTTGTATATGGGGTCTCCAGGACACCCCTGACCAATAGCTTCAAGGGAGGCATCCCACACTTGGCACTGGGCTTCTTAGTTGCAATTTATGGCTTCTGGAAGAAGCATTATCTTCTGTGTAGTGCAACTCCAATTAATTTTTAACGTGTGTATGTGTGTGCATGTGTGCATGCATGTGCATCTATCTGTGTAGTCAGAACTGTGTCAAACTATTCGGAATCATTTCTTTTGCCCCTTTGTAAGATCCATAGATGAAACTCAAAATATCAGGGCTATAAGCAAACACCTCTATTGGTGAAGCTATTTTACTAGTACTCCCCTACTGTTCTTGATCTTAACTGCACTGGTCTTTAGTGTCATCAGTTGTTACATAGAGGGGGATTTTTCTTTATGGTAATGAAATTTCACCAAATACCAAGTCTACCATTGAGGTCAGACTCCTCTAACGTATTCTGAAAAAGTTCTGAAGTGAGGATAGTGTTCTTCCTGACAGACAGACTATGTGTAGTTTCAATTTGTACAGGTAGGAACAATTTTGGAAATGTACATTTTTCCTGACTTCCCATCCTTCTCATCCTCCCATTAGGCAGTATAGAACGTGTCACTGCATTTCCGGCTAAATGCTACTTAAAATCTTTCCTGGATGCAACCTTTTATTTCTTAATAATATGCTGCCATTTCACTCTTACAATTATGTGTCCTACCTAAAGATAAGGGAAAGTCACTCCCAGCCGCCAAAGACAGGCGCACACACACACACACACACACACACACACACACACATGTGCGTGCCTTATTAAAAGTGAGTAATTGAACAATTACCTCTAGGCAGGGAAAGGGTAACCCTGCAGAAGGAGTAACATAGGAAAAGGTATAAATGACAATTTTCACATAACTGCAGGAAGCATAGTGACATGAGTTTTCAAACCGGTTTCAACCAGCTTAAAAATTAACAACCAGAGTCAACTAGAGCTAAAAATAAGTAAAGAAAATATAGAGATAACATAATGCATGTGTGAATTTGCCAAGAAAATATTTTTTTAAAAAAAATTGGAGACTTTTCAAGTTAATTTGAAAAGGAAAGTCCTTTTTTTCTCTCATCAGATTATCAAGAGTGTAAGGGGAACAAGTTTTAATTTGTCTTATTTTTTATTTGTATGTGCATGGGAGTAGTATATGTGAACACGAGTGCATGTGCCCAAAGAGGCAAGAGGCATCCAATAACCTGGAGCTGGTGTTATGGGAAGTTGTGTACTGCCCAACTTCAGTTCTGAGGATTGAAGGTGGGCCTCTGAAAGAGCAGTGTGTGTTCTTAACTACTGAGCCACCTCTCCGGGCCTTACATTTCCAATTAGCACTGTAAAATAATATGAAAAGAAATAAGCAAACTTAAATCTGCAGCTTTGAATGCTGAAATACTTTAAGTCAAACTCTAATATGCCCTCAGAAGCATGGTGGGAACAATGCAATATGATCAAAATATGCACCTATATACACTATGGCTCTATGACATGATAAACCTTATCAAATATTTGTGTATTCACATACATGTGTGGAGTGGAGCAAGGCAGAGGCAGAGAGACTATTTCCGCTAATTCTTGCAACAAGTTGGCAAATACAGTCCCCCCTCTGCCATATGAATACACTACATGGGACTTGTGGGACCATGTCTTTCTATATTGAATACACCCACATAAACATAGAAATTGGAATGTTCACATGTACACATGTGTATATATTTTAATTTTAAATAACATTTCAATGCAGTTTGAAAATCCATATGCATATACATACTCACACACATGCTGAAATGCCATCCTTCAACATAACTCATGATGTGTATTGAAATGTATCAAAGCAGAAACACATTCCAAAAAGAAATACTCACTGGTGCAATTAAATCACAAAGAAGTTTAATTTGCTCACTTAGTAGCTAAGTGTTTATTTTGACATTTTGGTCAGCAGATTCTTTGTTGAGAATGAACCTGGAATGAATTGCACTTGGTTATAATTTAAGCTCATGCATTGACATGTTCATGCATCAATTTCACCTTGGGACTATAATTAATAATACTTCTATGAAAATTTATGTAGAAAGTTTCATAAAGCTATGTTTAAATATATAATATATATAAATGAATGTGCCAAGTGCATATTTACTACTTTGAGAAACTGACTATTTGCCAAAGAGGCTTGCCCTTTCCACATACCCACCAAGAGGAGTTCAATATCTGTAGCCAATATCAAATTCATATGTTTACTGAACAATAGAATTGAGTGCTTATGTGTCCTATTGATGTGTTGCTCACAGATTCAACCCCAGTAGACAAAACAGCTATGCTGGACTATTTTTAATTGATTAATTTTATGTTTGCTAGTTTCTAACAAGTTTATAATGAATATCAATCAACTTCTCTCGTTCTCCTGTCTCACCCATCTTCCTCCTCCACCTTCCTCTTCTAATATATGCCTCTCGTAACTTCATATCTCTTTTTATATGTGACCAAATGAGTTTACTTAGAGTAGCTTACAGGAGTGTAGGTAAAAAGCTATTTACTGGAACACAGGAAACTAATCACTGGCTACACCACCAATGAAAATGACACGTAACCTCCCACAATTAACTATCCATAGTCCCTCAAGAAGCGTGTGACCTCACATATGCATTTCCCACCCATGATGAAATGTTGACTGACCCATTCTTGGTCATGTCTTATACAGGTAACCACAACCATAATGAGTTCACCCATGTAAAAGGCATGTCTTTTCCAGAAGACTTCTTTTTCTGCACATCTCTCTTTTCTCTAGCTCTTACATTCTTTCTGCCCCATCCTCCATGTTTCTTGAGCACTGGGAAAGTGATATAGATCATTCATTCAGGGTCAAACATTTGTCACTTTCAACATTTTGACCATTCATGAGTATCTGCATTAAATGCTAACCACTGTACAAAGAAGCTTCTCTAACAAAACTTAGGCAGTGTACATATAGAAATAAATATTTCAACAACATCCACAGCTATTTAACAAGCAAATTTTCCCCAGGCCTATGAGCCCCCAACCACAAATTCTTAGCCAGGTTTACCACACCAGGCATGCATTCCTGCTTGTGGAATTCTAATAAAACATTGTTAAGAGTGGTAACCCCTGTACCAGTCATACCCCTATTGCACCAGAGGCACACTGTGCCTGGCAAATAGTAGATTATATTTAAAATACAAAGTTCAAAGTTACTGCTTTTCAACAGTACTATTTGAGAAATGTGCCCATCAATATGGCAAAAATAACATTATGGGATATTTAAAACATTTAAATATGTACTTCCATATATTATGAGAAGAGACTTTAATCTCTTTAGCTTTATGATCATTTCTTCCCTAAAGTATCAAGCAATATATTTAATTTGCCAAACTGTATACTTTGTCATATTTTATACACATAGATAAAAATCTCAGTTAATAAAATATTACCTAGACATTATGGTATAATATTATATTAAATTTTAAGCTGGAAAAAAACACGAGAATAATGTGGGTCAAGAAATAGGCAAATTAGTTCACATATGTAATGTTACAACTGACAGGCTCTAGTAAGCCAGAGCATAGCAAATATGACTCTGGTAGGTGTTTCCTTTCCCCCATTTCCTTGCTAAGCTTTAGATTGCATTCCTAAAGCTAGCTACCAAGGTCTATTCCCTTATGTGGCTATTTGCACCTCTTGATGCTGACCACCAAGATCTAATCATTGAAGTATTGAAGTACCCTTTAGGCTACCCTAATTAACCTGACCAACCAGAACAAACCAACTAATCACAACATGGGGTTTCTCATTTTCCCTTTATAAACTGTCATTTGCCTATGGGTCCTGCTTCTCTCCTCTCTACTCAGAGGCCATCCTTTATCCCTCTGGGGAAAGACTCTTATTTCCTGGCCTTTGTCCATCTGGGGCAAATACCTCTCATTTGTACTGAGAACTTGGTCTTGGTGTGTCCTGTGCCATTCCAGTGCTTTGAACAACATTCATGACATTTTGAAGTGGGTATAATTAATAGTCCCAATTTACAGAAAAGAAATAAGACACACAGAAGTTAAATTACTGGCATTTATTAGACACAGTATAAATGATAACCCACAACAAGAAAGAGAGCATGTCTGCTTCTAGAGTAAATTCCACATTAACAAAACTATCTCTTCGAAAGAACTGCCAACATCACAAAGAAGAAACACTTCTGAAATACAGGCACTGCAGGAGAGAGGCCCAGAATATTCACCCCCACTGTTTCAGTGGCTCACTCGTAACAAAGCACTGCAGAATATACAGATAATATATCTCTTTCACATACATATTATTTCCAAAAGTCTGACAAATGGGTGACCTTTGGCCTACTGGTTATTTTTGTGTAGCTGTAACACAAACACCCAAGAGAACAACTTAAAAGAGGAAAGGTATATTTGGTTCTTGACTACAGAGAGTTCAATCTATGGCGAGTTTTTTGTCATTTAGTTTTAGCTTTTGTTTTTTGTTTTTTTTTTTTTCTACGCACTTAGGCAGAACATGATGATAGTGGAAACATGATAGGGAGATGCTTTACGTAACTGGGGACAGAATACAAAATATGTGGTAGGAAGGGGCCCTACACCCAAGGATCTAGCCCCAGTGGCTTATTCCTGAAGTCAGGCCCCAGATTCTAGAATTTCCATCAAATCCCCAAATCACCCCACCAATGGGGGACCAAGCCCTCAACACATAAGCATTTAAAGTATATTTTATATTCAAACCATAAAATTTGATTGAATACAAATTCATTATCAGCAAATTATAGCACCATTTTTTCTACTTCATAATATTTTATCTTCTACTTCATTATCAATCAATAGATAATGAATGGACAATTATCAAAGAGATTTGTTGGGGGAGGCCACTTATTTGTTCCCAGTTGCCCAGACCACAAAATAATCAAACAGAAACTATATTATTTAAACTGATGCTTGGCCAATCACTTAAGTGTATTGCTAGCTAGCTCTTAAACTCTTTGTTAACCCATCTCTATTAATTCGTGTATCGCCACGTGGCTGTTGCTTACCAGCAAGGTTCCAGCATGTCTGTCCCGAGTGGCAGCTACATGGCTTCTCCCTTTTGCTTCCCCCTTCTTTCTCCCAGCATTCAGTTTCGTTTTCACTACCTAGCTCTATTCTGCCCTATCACAGGCCAAAGCAGGTTATTTATTCATTAATCAATAAAAGTGATACATATATAGAAGGACTTCCCACACCAAAAGAGTAAGTCTGGAAAACTGTTCTGTATTGAGATAGGAAGGAAAATGCTTGAAAATGTAAATGTATACAAAATATAGACAGGTTTAATAACCTTAATAGTTAAATGCACTCAACATATGGAAAATCACTGCAATACTTACTGATGGAAAACTGTTAAGAGACAGCACCTGTAAAGTCTGATGTGTGCTTGAAAGTGGCCCACTTATTTCCATTGTATAAATCTAGGATTTAAAACACCAAATTACTACTGTGTGTGTGTGTGTATGTGTGTGTGTGTGTGTGTGTGTGTGTGTTAGGAAAGTAAAGAACCCTAATAACAACTGACTGTTGGTTCCATGTCAGCTTCTGTAGCACATACAGAGTTATTCAGAATCTGCAAATAGACATTCAGTTTGTAATTCACATTCGGGGCTATGCTTTAGAAGCCTTACTTGTTTTTATAAAACTCACTTTTTTCTCTTCCTTTTTTTCTATGTGTGTTTTACATCATGTATCTTGACCCCATTCATTTCCTCATCCCTTTGCATCTGCCCTCCACCCCTACAACCCCTAAAAAAAAAATTAAAACAAAATTGAAGTGAAAAGGGAAAAAGGAAAAAGAGGAAAAATTAAAAATCTTGTTAAGGAGGCTGTGTTGCACTGTAAGTCGCACAGTAAATCCGTTTGTCCATACATATTTACTTGCAAGGATACATTGCAATGAGTCATTGGTCTGCCTCAAAGTCTTTAGATTCTATTACACTATCGATGCTGGGACCTCACTGGGACTGTTCTTGGATATCCTGTTGTTGCTCTGTGTCATGGACATCCTGAAGCTTTGGATCTGCAGGGCTGATCATTTTATGTGTTGTAACAATTCATACATTCAACAATTCATGTGGGTGTTGGGGCAGGTCAAGTCATAACCCTGGTTCTAGACCTGGGCTGCCTCAGGGTTGGTCTGCTCATCCTCCCCACCAGGGTGAGTTCTCCAGCATTGTCCAGGCTAATTCACCTCTTGCAGCAATGAGCTAGGAGTGGAGTCAGTTCCCCTGCTTTTATGCCCTCAGAGTCTGTTCACCCACACCTACACCATGAGGGCCAGCTCTACTGTGTTGCTCCTGTGTCTCATCTGTTGTAAGTCGTAAGGGGTGAGGGACAAGGGGATGACATCCCTTGCCAACCCACATCACCACATGGCAGCTGAGTAGTTGGGACAGCTCTCCCACGCTTACAACATTGGGGCTAATTCACCCACACCTCCACCAAGAGGGCTGACACTATTGTGTTACTTCAGTGAGGTGCAGGGCTAGCTCTCCCAAGTATTGCAGCTGGTGGAGGGCAGAGGCAGTTCACCCACTCTTGTGTCATCAAGGCCCATTCTCCCACCTGCCTCAGGTGTTGATGGGGGTGGGGTGGAAAGAGGACTTCTCCTTCCCACCCATGCTGCCACAGGACAGATGGGTGATGGGGACAACTTTCCCTTGCTCACTAGATCAGGACTGGCTCATCCACACCTGCACCAAGAGGGTTGACGCCATGGTGTGGCCCAGGCAAGGTTCAGGGCCTGCTCTCCCAAGTGATACAACTGGTGGGGCTCAGAGCCAGCTCTCCAACCCGCCTAAGGTGTTGATGGAAGAGGACAACTATACCTTACCCATGCTACCACAAGACAGCTGGGTAATTGGTACAGTCTCCCATGCTCACAACTTCAGGGCTGGCTCACACACACCTCCACCAACAGCCCTGATCTATTGTGCTGCCCAGGAGAGGTACAGGGCCTGCTCTCCTGAGTGTTGCAGCATGTTGGGGCAGGAACAGTTTTCTCACTCTTGTTTCCTCAGTTGAGGCAGTACCAGCTATGCCCCTCTCATGATTTCAGGGCTGTCTTCCATGCATCCATTTATGGGGTCAGCTCTACATTGCTACCTGGGTGAGGTACATGATTTCCTCTCCTGAGGGTTGCAGTTGGTAAGGGATTGGGCCAGGTACCCTCATGAGGATGGCCTCTTTCCTTTGCCCATGGTGCCAAGTGGGATATAAGAGGGTCATGACTTGTTCTCCCATTCCTACGCTCTCAGGGCCATTTTGCCCACATCCTTACAGTGTGCTGCCCAAGTAAGGGTTAGAGCCATCTCTCCTGAGTGCTTTAGCCAATGAGGGGTGAGACCAATTCACCCACGTGTTGCAGTCAGTGAGGGGGTGGGGTCAACTCTACACAGTCCTGTCCTCTCAGCTTTTGTCGGTGTAAGGAGCCAGGGACAGAGACCATGGTTGTGCCAGTCCAGGAAATCAGAAATGGCTTCCAATAGCAGCTCAAGCCCAGAAAGCACTTAGGCCTTGGGTGGCAGTCAAGCTACTTACCTCTGTCCTTCCTCTCTGGCCTCTTCTGATATGCCTCTATTTGTTGAATATGGGCCATTCTGTCTCTCCCTTACCATACCATACCATACCATATCTCTGCTCATTCTAATGGTATCCATCTGGCTGCTACTACAAGGTACCAAATAGGCCCAAACTTTCTGCTTGGAGCCTGGGGCAGATAGCCCCAGATTTGTGTGTGGGTCTCCTTGTCCCACTCTGTTTGCCAACATGTTGGCCTGGGCCATGCTTCCTCATCATGAAGAGATCATTATAGTACCAAAGGCACTGGGCAGGCTCTTGTTTAGTGCATTTGTTTGAGTTCCATCTGCCCCAGCTGTATGGTGCAGGGTAGAGGTGCTTCTGAATCCCAGTGGCAGGTTGAGGTTAGAGTCCCTGACCCTTGCTTGACTGAGTTTCTTCCACCCCTGCCACAGGGCATGGATTAGGAACCAACTCACTTATCTTTATAGATACAAAATTTTAAAATATTTTAATGCTGTCCTTAATTAAAATTTAACTTAAAAATTCTCTTAAATTATCATGCTTAAAACTTTGAATCAACTACATAATATAAACAATAGATAATTTAACAATTTAAACAAATGTGAAATAAATACAAATATTCTGAAATGCATAGCCCAGAATTTCCATTTTTTTACCCTAAACTTAAATGCACATGCAAGAATAAGCATTCTGATATGACCATTAACAAGTTATCACTTAATTAACAGCAATTAAAGAAACATTTTTAATAAATGTCATCTGAAATCTCAAAATAAATTAAGGCTGACTCTTGTAAATTCCAGAAATTACCTATTATATACCTACATGAATGTAACCCAGCACTGCAGCAGCATATACTTGTTATGGAATGTTTGTTTAACGATACAAAGATGTGTTGTATTTGTTTATCTATGTGAAGATGTGTTGCATTTGTTTATGCTATGAAATGTTTAGCTCTGTAAAGATATGCTGCATTTGCTTAATTATGTAAAGATGTGTTGCTGTCTTACCTTGTCTGCCTAAGGCACCTGGTTGATCTATAAAAAGCTGAATGGCCAATAGTGAGGGAGGAAGTACAGGTAGAACTTCTAGGAATGGAGAAGAAGTAGGAGAAGGAATTCAACCTCAAGGAAGAGAGACAAATAAATACCAGGCAGATGCCAGGGGCAGCCAAATAGAGTAGGGCATACAGAATGAAAAGAAAGGTAAAAGGTCCTGAGGCAAAATATAGATGAATAGAAACAAGTTTAATTAAGTTATAAGAGCTAGTGGGACAAAGCTGAGCTAGGCTAAAGCTGAGGATTCATAATTAATAATAAGTTCCCATGTCTTTATTTGAAAGCTGGTTGAAAGTTCAAAGAAAATTCCAACTACAAATGGTACCCAACATGGAGCCTAAATTTCCACATAGGGCCTGAGAAAGATGGGGGGGGGGATGAACAATCANAAGATAGATATGGCTGTGAAGTTGAGCACTTGAACAGCCGGCACACTAAGTAGAAAACAACAAGCTAAGTAAAATGCCTGCCACAGTGCGGGCACGAATGTCCGAGAGCTGAGGTGGTTAAATGCCACTCTCAGTTGAATGTAGCTCCCAGTTAAATACAGCTCTGGGAGGCCCACAGGCTTAAGACTTGGCTCTCACAGAATGAAGGAGGGGGAGGAGCCAACCACCAGAGCCTCCCAGCGGAGGATATAGCTGCTGCTTAGAAGTTGAAGGTTTGACTTTTAGGAGCCCATTCTTTTTGGAAAGATACCTTGCTCAGCCTAGATATAGGGAGGAGGGCCTTGGTCCTGCCTCAAATTGATATGCCAAATTTTGATGACTACCCATGGGAAGAATTACTCTCTCTGAGAAGTGGATGGTGGGGAAGGCTAGGGGAAAGGTGAGGGGAGCAGAGGGAGAGAAAGGAGTGGGAACTGGGATTAGTATGCAAAATAAAAGATTGTTTTAAAAATAATAAATAAATTTGTAAAAGGAGGATAATGGATATAGACAGTCATAGGTAAAAACAAAAATTTTAAATACAATTAAATAAAGTCTTTAAGGAAAAAGAAAAGTGATATAAAAAATAAGCCACATAAAGCTGGGAAAAACACAGGGAGTCTGGGTTCTGTATGGTGCTTTGTTGAATATTTTGAATGGTAATGAGCAAACTTGAGCTGCTGAGAGACATGGGATTATAAAAAGAACTGCTGAATTAAACCAGCCTAGATACTTTAGGGATGTCTTCACTTTAAAATGTTATTCATAAAATGTATTTAGAAAGAGGTTAGGCTTTTGTTTCCACAGGAAATAAAAGTTTGGTTATACAGTCAATAAAAAAAAACCTTAGAACATTAACAAATGTTTTTTACTTGCTCAAGCATTAAACAAACAATTATATTTGGTTGTTTTCTATATGGTGAACAGTCAATATTTGTGTTAATCCAGATATCTATGCTACCTTTGAAAGTTTGCATTTACAAAGCAAGGGGTCCAGACAGCAATGAAAATGGGTGGCTCAAGTGATCCAGATTTTTAGAACGTCTCTGTTGTAGTTTCCTCAGAGTTTTACATTTAGAAGAATTTCAAGGTTGCTGACTGAGATGGTCCAGCCTTACAGATTAATCTCACCAGGACTTTAGAGAAGTCCTTTCCCATTACTCAGAGACTGGACAACAAAAATATAGCTAGTTTTCTTAGGTCTTTACCATTTTCTCAATTTTATTAGCATGCCCTTGGGAGGCTGCTGTCTTCAAGACAACAGGAAGCGACCTAGAAAACATAATATTCACATTCCCAAGAGATTGAATGAGTAGATTTTGTCATTCAGTAGGTTATGAATTGTCATCTTGGAGGGGTCAATCTAAGAATATAGGATAAAAAACTGCACATCTCAAATATTTTTCATTGGTATGAGTTTTTTATGTTTATACAAATTTAAGGTTATTTTTGTTATACCATATATGTATTTCTACTCTTATTTAAGGTATTGTACTTATGAAGCTCATTCAAAAATGCAATATAAGCCAGGCAGTGGTGGTACACACCATTGATCCCAATACTTGGGAGGCAGAGACAGGCAGATCTCAGTGAATTTGAGGCCAGCCTGGTCTACAAGGCAAATACTAGGACAGCCAGGACTGTGGCACAAAGAGACTTTATCTTGAAACAAAATGGAATATATAAAGTTCTAGCTCTTGAAAGCTCTTATTACAAACTGTTTAGGATAACTAAAAAATGAAGGTTAGTAATTAGTCATCTATAATAATCAAACTTGTAGTCATGTTAGGTATGTTTTCAAGATTAAACAGGTATAATATAAATAGATAGGTAATCTTCAAACACTTCAAAGACCTACAGTGGCATTTAAGATTTTAATAATCAAAGGCTTTTTATGACAGTGAGACATGTCTGCTCCTGGCAGCAGCAGTATCCTTCATAAAAAGATGATTGGTGTCAAAGAACCTCCATAGGGATTTTGCTTTCAGTGTGGCAAACTACACATTTGGGCAAGTAATTGCCCTTGCATCAACTGCTGATAGTATACAATACAAACTGGACAAACAGGACACAAAGGAAAAAGACTGACAAATTTTTCCAAAACATGGTGGGATAGTCCTTCAAAATTCCTACATCACAGAAAAGTCTGTCAGAAATTCTAGGACATTAGACCAAAGATAGATACCCTCAACATTGCCGAGGAAACTTGGGTAACTGTTCAGGCAGCCAGCTGCTTCTGCCATTTCTATAGTTTAGGAAGTTGTTTGTTCTTCACTTCCTGTTTACTCAGGTTTTATTATATCCTTCTGGGGTCTCTGATGGAGTTGAAGATGAGACTGTTATAGTTTTTTTTCTTAAATTTAGAAAAGAAATTTATATTTCTCTGGTGCATGAGCTAGCCTGTTGGAGTCCATTCCCTGTGGTGGCATGCCATGCTCAGCCTTAATGCAGGGCGGGGAGGGCTTGGTCCTTATGGACTCTCTAGCAGTGCCCTTACCCATTGGAAGGAGTGTATAGGAGGTTGGCTGGAGAGGGAGGCAAGGGGGAACAGGAGAAAGGGTGGGAGGGAGAACTATGGTTAGAATGTAAAATAAAATTTAAAAAATTAACTAAAAAAAAGAAATGTGATGTTGAGAAACATAAAAAACTTAAATTGTTTATCTAAGAAAATGTTAAGTCCTAAAAAGATAATTTGGGATTGGTAATGAAAGTAAGGATAGAAAGAAAGTTAAATACACAACTTTGGACTCACAAAGATAGGATAGATAATGAAGTACTTTCTCCAAATTTGCCAGATGCAAATGGACTGGATATTGTAAATGTAATTCTCACTTGATAATTGTTCTTACTGTTTATAGTCTTCCTATGTTAAAGCTAAATCTATCTTTTTACTTAGACAAGAAGGGGCAAATGTTGCAGAATATCTGTTTAACTATGCAAAGATATGTTGCATTTGTTTATGTTGTGAAATATTAATTTAACTACATAAAGATGTGTTTCATTGTTTAATTATAGAAAATTGTTGCTGTTTTACCTTGCTTGCTCAAGACATCTGATTGGTCTAATTAAAAGCTGACTGGACAGTAGGAAGGAAGGAGATTTAGGCAGAATTTTCAGACAGGCAGAAGAAGTAAAAGGAGAAATTTAGGTTGGGGAAGAAAGAAAAACAGACAATAGGAAGATGCCAAGGGCCAGACAGACAGACACTGAAGAAGCAGGAAAGTAGGCCATACAGAATGAGAAGGAAAGTAAAGATCCCCAAGTCAAAACGTATATGACTAGAAGCAGGTTAAGTTAAAAGAGCTAGTTTTGACAAGCCTATGTTAAGGCCATGTTTTCATAATTAATAATAAGTCTCCATGCCTTTGTTTGGTTGATGGTCCTGAGAAAACTCCAGTTCTCAATATTATGGTTACAAGATCTCGAAGCAACCCCTTGAAGGGGCCATTATCTGAAACAAAAGTATGAATGTAGGACATAGATTTGGATGAAGATAAGCTTCTAAATAATTCTATACTCTGTTTTGAGGACCAAAGTACACATAATTGCTGTGTGAAATTAAGGTATATTGAAATATTATGGATTTTCCAAAGAACTGGCCTAGAAGTCAGAGTGATGCCAGTGTCTTTTCATATACCATTATCTTGTATGTTCACCCAACATGGATTTGGATAGCCTCTTCACTTTTGCCATTTGTGTTTGATCTCAATGATATGAAAATGAACCATTTTGCTGGTTGTAGGTGTCACTCTTTCTACTCTTCTTCCATAATTGGAGGTTGTGATGAATCTAGCAGAAGACATAGTTTTGTTCCGTTCTATGGGCCCTCTAAGCCCTCCCTTTGTCTCAGCCAAGGATACTTAGAAAGGATACACTCTCTCCCTGGTACTCCCATGTCCTGGTTCCTTTTAAGTGTCTTGCTCAGACATCATCAAAGAAAGGAACTCTTGCAGTGGATGGGAACAAACACAGAGACCATAATTGGACAATGTTCAGAGAGAGACTTTGGAGCCCGCAGTCCTAACTGGGATGTCTCCATCAAATCCCTTCCCTCAGAACTCAGGGAGATAGGCAAAAGAGTAAATAGAAAGATTTTTAAGAGTCAACAGAGGACAGAAGACACAAAGGAAATGAGATCTTTCTACACAACAGGCCCGATACACATATCAACTCATGGAGATTGTGACAGTGTGCACAGAGCCTGAACAGCTTTAAGCCAGGTAGGATCACCATACTAAGAGAGGAAGTGGGCATGAATTCCCATCGATCTTTAATTGACAACTGCTTGCAAAGCGAAATCAGTTTGTTTCAATGGATATTTAGTGGGTATATAAACTACACTTAAGGGCAGGCCTATGCCAGCAGTAGAAGGCCAACAAAAACAAACTCAATAGTGTTTTCCTAGATTTCCCTTCTTTTGTCTCATATTGCTTTGTTTTCTAATCTTGTCTTTGCTAGTGTATTATGGCTTGTAATTTAGCATTTTCAAGGTTTGGAGTTTTGTGTGTGTGTGTGTGTCTGTCTATCTGTCTGTCTGTTCATCCATTTGTGTATGCTTCCTGTTATTTTTCTGAGAAACAAAAGCATGAGGTTGGGTGGGTGGAGCAGATCTGGGAAGAGATGGGGAGACAGGAAACCATGATGATAATATATTGCTTGAATCTCTATTAAATAAACAAATACAAACAAAATTTGCCTCAAGGTATCAAAACAAATGGCTGTATACATAGATGTGTATAACAAAATAACTATTAAAACTATATTTTTATGAGAACCCACAATCCTATGGTACTTAATGAAGTAGTGAAATCTTCAGATCTCTTTTCTTTTTTTAGGGAAATTAAACTGTCCCATGGATTACTGAGTTGGAACTGAAATTGCTTGTTAATTCCCTGTCTCTCTCTCTCTCTCTCTCAGTGGTGATTGACTTGCTTGGAGGGTTGTATAGATACCAGGCAAGAATGGAACCACAGTTGCTAAGGTGTTCAGGCCTTGTACTTGTTATCCTCCAGCCTCAGAGCTTCAGTAGCTGGTTTATATGACCACACCACCAAGACCCAACTCAGACATAACCTTGTAAGATGAAGGTTCAGATAGCAAGAAGTAAGAGTCCTCTGGAAAGTTGCTATGAGTTCATTTAGCATGCATAATTGTTAACTATTAAGCATATCTCTTTATCTATTCAACAAACTTATAAGTTAAGTCATATGCTGAACAACTTAAGTATATAAAACTCTTACCTATGACTACATTGTTAATCATCACAAACTGCTTCATGGAACTTATAACTGATTCTTGTCATATGTAGATAAACATAAAAAGAGAACTGAAGTACAGGTCTAAATGTAGCTATATAGGATAATATATATGTATATGTGAGAATAGGGCATAGATTGGAACATCACAAAATATCAACAAATATAAAACTTTAAAGATGGAATATCTATTTGGAAAGATCATGGAAATTTCAAAGAACAGAGGCTATTAGAATCACATGCATTTACAAAACACATTTCTTAGGGAGGGCAGGCACACAGGCTCTGAGGATCTGTAGGAAAAAGGCTTGGGAGTGGAAAGATATGTTAAGTTTAGAAAATAGTGGGACCATTAGACTAGAATAAAGAAGGCTAACATTAATCATTGGCATATTCATTTATAAATAAAACAGAACCAAAATATGGGAAGATATTGAGTATCACATGAAGGCTTTTAAGGTAAAGCTTTTGAAACTTTTGAGAAGCATGACATTGTAGATGGCAGGGAGAACTTTAAGGGAATATTATCCTGGAAAATATTTATAAAATGAATAAAAACGAAGAAAGACTAAAAACGTGAAGGGCCTATCATAGCAGAAAGTTGGTGGAAAGGGCCATCAAATTTAGGAGGACTATTCTTAGCTATAAGAGTATAAAAGTTAAAGAATGGCACAGAGAGGAAGAGTCCACTTCCTCCAGGGACAAGAACCCTGATAGGTTATCCAATCCCAAGCAGTCATCCCCAAACATACAAGCAGCACTAAAATTATATCTATATCTATATTGAGAGAGAGAGAGAGAGAGAGAGAGAGAGAGAGAGAGATAAAAGCAACATTCAGGTATTCAGGTAGTGGTGATTGTAGGTTGTGTGTGTGTGTGTGTGCATGCGCATGCATGTGTGTGTGTGTAAACAATAATAAAGAAAATATCATGACTTTAAGAGAAAGCCAGTGGGACATGGGCCAAGTTGAAAAGGGGGTGGGGCAGAGATGGTGTAAAGACAATACTCATGTAAGAACATCTCAAAATGTAAAATATTCAAATTAAACAAAAACAATGATGCACAACATTTTGGAGAAATGATAAAGTGTAACAACAAGTTGGATTTGGATTTAGAAATTCTATCTGTTGCACTTGGCAAGCACTACTTAATCTTTACCCTATAAATTTCCATGTTAGAGCTGGTGGTAGAAATGTATGAAGGAAGCACCCTTCATGTGGGATTCCCCTCTGGAAGCTGTAAATATGCTTTATTACCATTGGTTAATAAACAATCTGCTTTGGGTTTATGATAGTGCAGAATAGGGCAAGGCAGGAATTCAAAGCAGAGACAGAGGAGAAAAGAAGGCAGAGTAGAGAGATGCCATGTAACTGCTGAAGGAGAAAGTCACCTATGGGAGCCAACTGGAAACTTGCTGGTAGTCTATGACTTCATGGTGATGCACAGCTGATTAATAGAGCTGGGTTAATTTAAGATACAAGAGCTAGCTAGCAATCTGCCTAAGTGACTGGCCAAGGAGTGTTTTCATTAATACATTTTCTGTGTGATTATTCAGGGTATCCGTGGCCAGGAACAAACGAGCACTCTCAGTCCAGAGGGGTGATTGATTGTAGGCCATAATCCCATCTTTTTAGGAACACTGGACAAGGCAACCAACACTAGTGCATCATGCTCTCACTTTCACTAATTCTCCTCCATGTGCCTATTACTGACTACACTCTCCCCATCCTATTCCTCCCATTCTATAAACCACTCTCATTGCAGGATGGTGTGCTGGCATCCTCCAGAAATGGGTGGAACTGGGCTGTGGACAGCTAAAGAAAAGGTAATGTGAGAGCCTGACAAATTAAGTTAATAAATGTGTACATGTGTCAAATTAACTTCATTATTCATGTATTTGTTCCTAGAGTATGTGCAACTTGTCATTTTGCCCATTATTATTTTTTATTGAAAAATGTTTTAGATTATAATTTAATTGTATTTCTTCCTTCTCTTTCCTCCCTCTAAATCTTCTGTATATTCCTCTTCACTCTCCTTCAAATTCATGACCTCTTTTTTACTAGCTGTGATCGGATAGATAGATATATTTATAAACATAATCCATTCAGTCCATTTTATATATTTGACATTTTGAATGCTTCCTTCTCTTAACACTTGGTCTAATTCCTTATTTATTCTGGTTTTCTGTCACTTTTCTCCTAGTTGATGCTCAAGTCTTCAGCCTTGGACTGAGCTGTCATTTCAATTTTTGTGTTTACTTCCTGCTTTCCATTATACTTTCTCTTTCAAATAATTCCTTTCACACAGACCTAGGGACACCTGATCAGAACTACATCAGAGGCTTTTAGTGGTGATGTAGGTGCCTAAGGTGTCAGGGGCATCATCAGGGTCTGCTTGATAGCCTGATGCTCTCCATTCTTTGTGTTTTCTCTCATCCATACATCCCAGGACAAACTATTCTTTTCTTGCAAAGTATTTCCAGTTCATGATATTTAATTATATTCCTGGGTACAAAGACACTCTGGGCATTTATCCATGGTAGAGATAATTAGTCATTTAAGCTGAAACAAATAAAAAAATGTTCAGAAAAATAAAAGGAGAAAATACAGAGGGATAGACGAGGATTGGGATGACCTTGGCACACTTGGGGGAAGTGGTATTTGTCAACTTTCCCTTGGATCATGTAGTCTGAGAAGAATTTAGGGGGCATATTTGTTCTAGTCTCTCCCAGTCTCAGAACCAAGTTTGCCCAACAATATGACATGCATGTTCCCAGTTACCATAATAAACTACATATGTAACGTTAACTACATCAATTCAGGCTCCATTTGCAGATTCTTCATTTTCTTCGACTCCTACTCCCCACCCCATAGGAGACAGGCTGTTAATCCCTATCTACTGTGGGAAGCTTATGCTATGGCTGGCAAAATGTGAGAAAAAAAAGGCTTTGTATTCCAGTTGCCATGTTAGCTGTGATACACACACATATACATTTCATCTCCGGTGTTGTTCTTCATTAATTCATTTTGGAATTCGTAATGCATCATTTCAGCATCATCTTAGGGAATCTCAGAGCAGATTTTCCTTGATATGTAATTCACTCCTTTACAGTGGAGTTTGCAGAGAGTGAAAGGGAACATCTAAGCTTATACTCTATAGGCTGAGTCTTAAACCTCTAGTAAGCCTTGGTAAAATCATAAGCTTAGCGCTCACAAAACCAGACACTGTATATACTATTAGTGGACAGTGTGGCCCACTGCTTACCATGTTTTCTTTGTTCTTAGAGCACTCAACAACGAAGCCGTTGTTATATACTCAATCATGATTCTGAAACCTCAAGAATAGAATGGCCTTTTATTCAAAATCTTCAAATGCCACCCTAGACACATAAAGAATACCTTTAGTTTAGAAGTTATACGAAGCAGGATGTGAAAAGACAGATGGCCTTAAAAAAATCTTACCTATAAGCAAAATTAAATCTTAACTTCCCCAAAATAAAGGCTACAGCATAAGCTTGAACTTATTTTTTTAATCTAAGGAGAGTACTGAGAATTACTTGAAAATTTATGGGGTAACTGACTTTTGTTTTCAGAATATGATTCATTTTCATACAAACAAGAAAAATGACATGAATGTTTGCACGAAAGCTACAGTTGCTTCTGTCTGTCAGCTTTGTGCTTTTAGTGTCTGCAGTGCCTCACTTCCAATATATGATCGAGACCAAAAAAAGACTTCTAAAACATGGCTGTGCGTACGGCTCCTTTGGAAGGGCTATGTGGAGATTAACAAGATTCTCTACTGTACCGTGCATCTCAGATCTATCACTCTCACCTATCACTCTGTATTTCATATCAAATTGATTTTGACACATTACACTTGAATAAAACAGTGGTAGAACAGGCATGCTCATTTACACTTTGATATTAATTGATACACTTTTATACACTAAATAAATGTACATAATTGGTAAAAAAAAATGCATGGGAATAAGGTCAGATTAACCAAATATGCATTGAAACAGAGTCACTTCCCTGTCTTATTCTTTGCTACATACCAACACATATATTATAAAATAATTTATAACTCCATGTAATATTCTGAAGAAAATATTCTTTACAATCATGCAAAGAAGCAGAGTAAACTTTTATTAAATTTAAACTGAAGTTTAGTCAATATTATTTGTCCTCATGAGTGAAAGCTTGCCCAGGCTGAACACCCTTTATTTTGAGAAGTTCAGGAATCTTCCACCCTTAGACAGCCAAGAGTCTCATGAGGGTAAGAGTGCTTAACTTACCAGTAAGTCTATGGGAGTACATTAGTGAAAGTAAGCTCAGCCAATGCACTTTTCTTTCAAGAGCTCTCTTTTGAAATAACTATGTCACCATAGACACTTCATCTTCTTCTTAGACAAAAGTATGTTTCCCAGAAGAATTTAGTTTTGAAAAAATAAGGAGGAGTTGTTCCATTGGCTTTAAGTTTCCCAATACTGCTAAATCATACCAGAAATATGTCATAGAACTTAAGCAATTAGGTGGCTGATAGCATAGAGGTGATTTTAAATAGAAGCTTAAAAATCCCTTATAAACATATTACAGTAGCTATACCAGAATATTGTTAATACAGAAATAATTTCTAAGCCAAATTCCCATGGAAGAGAAAATTTTGTCATGAAAACTTATAAAAGAAAGGAGTTTATGTATGCATGCATGCAATGAGTAATTAACTTAAGGCAAAGAGCAACACTTCTCTCAGTTGAAAGTCTGGGAGAGCAGTTTTTGTTCCTTTGTGAAATTTATTTATCCACTCATTGTGAAATGTTAGTGATTAAACCTGTGCAAGCATTCTCCAACTGAACTACACATTCACCTTTGTCCCTCTTTCTGTCTTTGTTCTTAAGAAGCCAGTGAATAATGCTGACCCTTAAACCTATCAATGAACATAGATCATCATGCAAATTTTCAAAAAAGAGTAATAAACAAATATTGTCCTTTAAATCTTATTCACTATTTCATAATCCTAGAGGGATGTTACTCAATTTGAACGCTGCTACCAGTAGATTCAAATATTTCTGAGCTATGGAGACCTGCCTTGTGTATTGCAAGAGGTTTCGCCTAACCTTTAACTTCTACACACTAGGTATCAGAAGCACCCTCCCCCTTCCCTAAATTGTGACTATTCAAAATGTCCAATATGTGTTAGGAATATAATGAGGTTTAGCATACTAACACACATACACACTCACTACCATGTATCAAAAAGTGTCCAGGGGTTCTGAAAATTTCCTGATGTTGGGGACTGCTACATCAAAGGAAGATACATGGCCTTTGGTAAAGGTGGGCTCACTGAGAAACACAAGAGACAATATCCGTCAACATCACAGTGAAGACAAAGTCTGAGAACTCAGGCATCAGATATAAGAACTAGATATGTGCCATCCTAACGTCTGGTGATGTAAGAAGCAGTGCAGAATCTTCATTAGTTCAAACAACATAAACAGCTAATGTTCTTCTTCTTCAAAATAGAGGTGATTAATATTAAGTGCATGCCTAGGACTGTGATAATCTTAGGCATTAAGAAATTGCTAAAAGAGGTTGCTCAATATATCCCATCAAAAACCAGAAAAAAATACAGCATATTTAAGGGAAAAAAATTCAGCAAAATAATAAACTTCTCAAACTTCAAGCTTTTATTAGGAAAAAAAGGCTTGTGTGTGTGTGTGTGTTACAATTTTAAAGATAATATGTATTAGGAATAATTTCTTTCAAGGACAGATATTTGATTTTTATGGCTCAAGAAAAAGACACTACCCATGAGGGAAATGTCTGGGGGATCTGGTGGTAAAATCCTATGTTGAAACTCCTGTCCAATAATGCATATCTATCAGAATTCTGGAGAAAAGTGTGCATTTTATGGAAAAGAATTTTTAAGTCATAGTCGCTCAGTGTGGAAAGTATGTGTAATGCAAAACGAAAGAACAGAGAGAAGCAGAGGAGCAAATACGTGTCTACCTCAAACAGAGCAACAGAGAGAATATGTGTGGCAGGAGTCGCAACTCAGGAGGCCAGAGCCCAGAGGCTGCATATAGCTCAGTCTCATTTTGCAAGAAGCTTTGGAAAGTTGACCCAGAGAAATGAATAAGCAAGCCCAACTCTAAAGTTTGAATGGCAGCCTAAATCAGGGTTGTGAGAACGGGAATGGAGTTCACATCTTTCTCACCGTGATGCTCTAGAGACCTCACAGACCCCTGAGGTGATGAGGAGAGGGATACCAGAAGGAGCAGCAAAAGGGCTTGGAAGGAAGTCAATAATTATGTTCCTACTCACTTGTGTTCTCGACATTAAAATCAATCAGCAAACACATATAGAGGCCAACTTCAGGGCAGAACACAGCGCTGTAGCTTACTAGCTTTGTCACTTTGACAAATTAGTTAAATTCTCTGATCCTTGGTTCACATATATGAAATAAACACACACACACACACAGTAAAACCTTGCGGGGGTTGGGGGGGAACACAAGCATTCACAGTGGATCTCATTCTCGGTGATGAGCTGCCAGTTTTCATCCAGGCTCAGTTCTCAAACAAAGATGGGTGGGGCAGACCAGGGTTCCTTTGCCTTGTCTTGGGATCATTCGGAACATACTCAGGTCATTATTGTCATTCACTCATAATGTATTTTTCAGCATCTTACATTTTGTTTGTTTTAGTAACACAACAGACCACCTACAAATTTTCCCTAATTTCGTAAAAACACAACTCTGAGCTTGGAGATTAAATTTTCTGGATGAACTTAACGATGCTCTGGAGATGTCCTAGAGGGCATTTTGAGATCACCAGCAAGGCACATCTAGTTGGGTGGAGTGTGAGGCCTGTGCAATGGCAGGGGAAAAGGAGGCTAAAGAAAAAAAAAAACGTGATTTTTACATGAAACTAAATATGGAAGATAATGTTTATCTGAGAGTAAAATGTTCTACGCATTTCAAATGAGAAATTTAGAAGCAGAGCATTGGAAATGGTCCTAAATGAACAGCCTACATAAACATCAACTTCATGGTTCCTCTGCCTATGGGGCAGGGTGCTGGTTAAAGATCTTGTGTAGAAATACCTAATGCCTGATGGAAGAAACTTAGCTCTAGTAAATGTTAGAATTATTACTACTGTCAAGTAGCGAAAAGTATAATTACCTAGCACATGCTAAGTCTTATATCACTGGAGACCTTGTGAAACCTGGGGAGACTGAGGTAATGGAGCACAGCCACCCGGTAGCCCAATGTTTTTCTGATAAACCTGAGCTGAGCTGCTGAAGCAGGTGACTTGCTAAAGCTTCCAGTGAGAAAACCGTTCCGAGTATAGCTCCCCTGGATAGCAGAAACATCTTTGAGAAGTCAACAACCCCAGTCAAATCATGTTCCAGGGCAATCAACAGAATACATGAAAGGTAGGGTTGTTTTCTAGGAACAGTACATAATCATGGAACAGTGTAAGCATATCCAAAAATACACAGGCAGATAGACGATATGGATAGATTAACCAAGGTGGGTAGTGAATTTAATCCAGAAACTTTGAAGAAGGCTAATAGAAATATATGACTAAACACCAGGCATAAAGAATATTAAGCAAAATGAGGTTTGAATGAACAAGTGTAGACCAGGCAGACCTGAGGGCTGGTAGAAGACAAAACCACAGAGATTCTTCTTTGGATTAGACTGTCCTGCCATATTATGACGTTTGGCCTGACGTACATGGAGAGATTAATGCATCAATTGTTTAAGGTTTATCATAACTTTGCCAAAGCTGTACAATGATCAAGGCTGGAAGGAAGTGTTAGGGAAAGAATCCTTAAGAGTGAGGCTGCAGAAACTGTAAACTCCAAAGAGGGTGCCATTCAAACAAACTACAGTGGAACCAAAAGATCCTCAGACTCTAGACTTATGAGGACATTATCCCACAGGAAGGACATGGCAATCTTAATGAAGGCAACGAAAAGAACAGATTTCTAAAAGAATGCTAAACAGAGGCATTCTCTTCAGGGTCTTTGACATTTGCTAGTCCCTTAACGAAAGAAAAAATGAGATTGGAGTAACATGAAAATGGAAGAGGATTAAATTTTTAAGTACCTCAGGAAAAAATGCTCCTTGGGATTTCATAGTGACCAGGTTTCTGAACAGGGGAAGTGAGAAAATTTGGTGCTTTTCACATTAAATGATGAGGCTCCTTTTAGGTATATCCCTAACTTTCATGAAAAAAAAGATCAAAATAAAAAGACTGGTTTTATTTTTATTTCTATGGAATTTGCGAGGAAAGTCTTTCACTAGTTTTATCCACTATACGTTTATCAAGTTCGTGTTCATGCTACCTTTAAGGTTCAAGTAAACTGCCAGGCATAACAGAGCACTAAGCCCCAGAAGGAAATGCCCAGTGCCCAGGCACCCGCTGCGAGTGAGCTCCTAAGGGCAGAGAGGAATCCCACACTCTCGTCTCTTTCAGCTCAGTACCTACCTTGCCTAACTATGGGTGCTGACAAAGTCCCCCAGCAGTCGGGCGGCAGCAGCAGCTTGTGCAACATTTATATCCAAGTGGGATTCATTCATCTCCACCCATATCGCTCGGATCCAAACAAGACTAATCTGCTTATCTGTAAATCCCCCAACAAGTTCATGGTTCATGTTCTGTCATTTCTTCCTTATCAGATTAATTATCAAAACCTGAAAATAAAGGCGACTGCTTGCACACATGGGTCTTCTCGCCTCCCCTCTGGCCCTCTCTTACAGCCTTTCTATCTCGCCCTCGCGCCTCCTTCATATTTAAAAGACCACAAAATGCTTTTCATTCTCAGTTTGAAATACGCTGCCAGCTTTTCAGAGACACAGACGCCTAGGTTTCACCCCCCCCTCCCCCAGACCCAATGAGTCCAAGTCAGTATCCACAAGTCTCAGACAAAGCCTGTGCTCATGTCTGGAAAGCGACATTCCAAACTGCTTCCCGGTAAACAAAGCAACCACCTAGGTGCTGGACGACTCAACAAAACCAAGGTAAACACACACGTGTTGCAGGAAGTCAACTTGAAGTGCCCAGGTTTTAAAAGCAGAAATAATTTAGCAGACAGATTTGAAGGAGGAGACTATGAGACACCCAGAAAAGGAAAAGACTCCAAAGATTTGGAAAGACACTGGTTCCAACTCGAAGCTTTTCAGCTTCCAAAGTTGCAGCCTGATCCCAATAATTCACCTCCTAAAGACAGCCCACAAAACCCAGAGAACTGCGTTTTCCCCTATTTGCATGAGAAAATACATCCCTGTGAAGGCAAAACACACCTCTCACCATATTTCAAGATGATTACAACCAATCTCAGGTAGTTAGAGTAATTTAGCCTTCATCTTTGCACCATATAACCCACCTGAGGCATGCTGAGCTCCTTGGAAAGGGGCCACCTATTGTTCCTCGCTGCTTAATTATTATATTAACATAGTGAAGCTGCCTTTGAATTAGCTCATCACCATGAGTGTGCGCGTTCTATAGAAGAGCCCTTTGGTGACATGTGATGGAGGTAATTTTTCTTGTCAGCTTACTTCAAACATCCAGTAAGTATAAATCCACGGCTATTTTCGTTTTGCCAATATTTTGCTTCCATTTCATTGTCTTATTTTCACAGTATCTTTACCCCAAGTATAAAGCTTCATTTCTGAGCCAGAATGCAAAGCAGGCTGCCATTTTTCTCAGAATACACAGTGCTCCTTTGCTGCTCTGGCTCCTGGGACTCAGAGCACTTTTGTCCATAGTAGGCAGAATCAGGTCTGCCTGGGAACGCAGCATGAGAGCTCACAATGAACTTTGGCCCACTTGGCAGAACTTTCCACATTGACTAATTGAAAACTGGTGGACATCCATACCCGTACACATAAGCAAGTGGATAAAAGCTTTTCTGGAGTGTGGCACGTACAAAACTGGCAACCACAATTTTTACCTGTTCTGGAACTTTAACCAGTGGGGCAAACAGCAGAAGGCTCTTGGCCAGAAGAAGAAAACAACTGGAACATTCTATGGCATCCCAAGTTAACATTAGGGTCTTCCCCAGTGCATCTTTAAGAATTAAGGCCTGTTTCTAATTACTTTAGCTATACCCTCATCCTGTGACTGCCTCTTCAAAACTGGCACATGCTACATAGTAAGTTAAATAATGAATACTGATTCTATCCGATTACATGTACACTCTTTTGATTGCCTAAGATGGGAGGAAGAACTGCTAACTCCGCAGGTTATAAGTTTAGCTGGGTCCACTCACTAGCCTGTCAAGGGAAAGCTGGTAACTAGGTCCTACTCATGGACGCTGCATCCTCTGTTTGGCACCAGAATGCACACATTTGTTTTTTCTACATCCGATTTGAGAGGGAAGAATGGAAATATGACAAGAGGCCTTCCTCACCACCAGAAGTTGTGGGGAGATGAGGAGTCTGACTTTTCGATTCACTCCCTGGGTCCACATTTCCAGAAACTGACTCCCTTACTAACTGGAATTTTTTCCCCCAGAAATCTCTCCTTGAAGAAAAAAAAAGTTTCCTAAATGAAATATAATTCTAAAAAAAAAATAGCTTCCATCAATTTTTCTTTTCCTTTTCTCTAAGTTACAATGCTAGCCCGGTGCCACACCTAATGGGACAACTCTACAGATGCACTGTCGTTTTTATAAAGAAGGCACTGCTGTCCCATTAATTACAGTGACTGCTGCAAAGTCAGATCACACAGCAGGAAAAATACAAGACAAACGGGTAGTGGCTACAGAACCACAGTGTAACCTCATTTTAATCTTGAGTATTCACCCCTTGGTGTGAGTCGCTGATAGTCTCAGAATAGGTCGGTTCCAACCAAGTTCAAGTGGTGGCAGCTAGTGATACTGTGGTTGAGCTCAGTGGTTACAAACACTGCCTTGAAACTCAGACAAGCCTGTGGTCCCTGGGTTATCTTGCGTGGTGTTCAGAATAAAATACTGATGGAGGGGGACTAAGAACAGAATCCTGGGGTGGGGGATGGGGCAATGCAGGAGGTAGCATTGGGAACATCAGCAGTGGAGTTCAGCATCAGTTTTTTTCATCAAAATGTGGCCGTCACTGTTCACTCTTCTTTTTCTAATTTCAGAGTGATTGAACAATAATTGAGCAAGGAGTCTACACTAAGTTCTAAGGTCGCTGAAGTCCTGCTGTCTGACTGGGGAGAAAGGCACTAAACCGCAATGGATAAAACAACTGCAAACGGTTCTGAACTTTACATCAAGAATATGGACAAAATTGAGTGAATGTATAAGGCCTACTTTGGAGTGGTCCCTCAAATGGAGACAGCTTACCCAGCAAAGAAGAGGAATGATTCTAAGTATAAAAATTAACAACAGAGTCTTAGCAAGCTTAACAAAGTTCAGAACTGAAAGAGAATGAGGACAAGGCAAGAAAAAGATGGCTAAAGACTCATAGGAAATGCAAAGGGATTTGACTCTATTCTTAAGTTAAAAACACTGAATTAGAATAAAATAAGCTTGATAAAAGAATGTTTTTAAAGAATTGTGTGTTGTCTCCTACGACAGTGTCAAGTCTTACTTTTTGTCCGCAAAATTGCCAATATTTGGCAGCTTCTTTTTGCATTGCTTACACATCAGCAGTGTTCAGGTCTCCTGCGTCAAAAGGTCTAGCATCAATGTTCTGATCAAGCACCTAATTTCTTTTTTTTAATTATTTTTATTAAAAATTTCCACCTCCTCCCCTCCTCCCATTTCCCTCCCAT
>LOEQ01001064.1:387806-400316 GCA_001685075.1 Bramus lutescens
CCTTTGGAAGAGCAGGCAATGTTCTTAACCTCTGAGCCATCTCTCCAGCCCAGTAATGATATTTTTTTATTTAGTATAAAGTTTCAGAAACTTCCATGTTGAAACATGGCTGAATAATAATCTTCCATTGCATGGCTAAACCACATTTTGTTTATTCATTAATCAATTGATATATTTTAAATGGTATCAATTTTTAGCTGTTGCAAATAATGTTGCTAGAAACATGCATATGTAAGTTTTCCTCTGAACATTTTTTTTCATTTCTCTTAGGTGTATATTAGGAACTGGAATTATCCCACTATATGTTTTCTCTATAATTAGTCACTTAAAGAATCATCAGGATGTTTCCATGGTGTCTGCATTAGTCATACCCTCATTGCAGTGTCTGAAGATTCAGAATTCTTATTCTCTCCTACTTTTGTCATCATCAGATGTCAGAGGCCATGAGAGTTACAGCAGTTGACAACTAATGTTCAGATGTCGACCCACCAGAAGAATGATTTTCTCATGGAGGTTAATTCTGTCAAGGCAAAGCCTAAAGGACCATTGACTCTGGAAGCTGCTGCTCATATTTGTTAAAGCAGTTTGGTATCTCACCAATACCTGCATTGTAGTGTGTAATCTCATATGATGTATATATGTAATTTCATGATTGTATCTCAATCTTATGGGCCCATATATCTCTGGGTGGTCAGGAAGATAACTTTTCATTTACGTGTATAATTTTGATATATAGAAAATATATTAGAACATGCTTCATAACTTGATCTATTGTCTCACGAGGACTGTAGACTCTTAAGAGTCTGTTTGTTCCTTTTGCTCAGACTAACTCCACACAATTAGTTCATTTTTACCTCAGAACAAGTTCACACTAGACTAAAGGCTTTTTGCAAATCGATCATAGTTTAAAAGCTTAGAGCTATGTACAAGGTCAGAGTCACAGGTCTCTAACCAAGGTTGCTAAACAAAGCTCCCTAAGAAAAGCATGCCAATTCTTTGCTTGTCAAGTCTGCTGACAATAGACAGATATCTCAAAGTTTGCAACTGTGTACTATGCCCACTCCCGAGTCTGGTCACAGTTTTACTCCTGTAACCTTGGAACCTTGTGTTGACATCATATAGGGTTCAGCTACTCATCACTTACCCTAGGAATATGCTTTGACCAATGAGAGGTAACTCTTGTAATTTTTTATTGCTCCAAGCCTCTTGTAAATGAGAGAGAGGTTTTTAGTCTAGAGGGGAAGGAGATAGGATAAATTAGAAATAGAGGAGGAAAATTAGAATAAAGTTAAAACAATAAAGAGACATATTTGGAACAGCATGTATGTGAGCATTTTCTCTCAGATTAAGAGCTATCCTAAACTCTCTTCACTACTATGTGGCTTCTGACCCAAACTCTGGAAGGCAGCCTTATGGAGCAGCTCCTCCAGATTGTGGATAATCTGACATTTTGATTGTGGCCATCCAAGTTGGGTATGAATTAGCACCATTTTGTAATTGTTGATTAGTAATTCCCTGAAGACTAATAAGACTAAATGTTATATGTTTATTATCCATTTATATATTACTTTTACTGACTATTTCATTTATTTGACTATTTTTAAAAATTGATTTTTTATTTTATTTTGTTTTTGGCTAGACTTCTGTATTATTCTAGAGTCAATATCCTAACTAGATAAACAATATTTTCCCACTATGGGTTATCTTTTTATTTCCTTGAAAGTCAGTTTTACATCAAATTTACATACTGTTTTTCTCTGTTGCTTATCCTTTTGGAACCATATCTGAGAATTCATTGTCAAATGTAAGGTTCTGATCATTTATGCCCATGCTTTCTTCTAAGAGTTTGATAGTTTTAAAACTTGTGTTTGGACACTTGGTATGGCTTTGGTTTTCTGATACCCTGTGAAGTCAGCATATAATTTGTTTTTCACAGAGATATCTAGTTATCACAGGACAATATTTGAAAAACAAATTATTTTTTTCTTTGTTGAATTGACTTGACAGACAAGTAAATAACTGAAATGTGTTTATTTCTGAACGCTTAACTGAAGTCCATAGCTCTATGTGCAGATCCTAATACCAGTACCACAATGTCTTCGTTATACTTGGTGAGTCTTTTCAAGGATATGGTAAGTTTTGATTAATATGTTAATTCTTGGTGCCGTCAAATTCATTTTGAAGATTGGACAGATAGCTTAGCAGGTAAAAGTGCTTATTTTGTAGCATTGCAACTCTCATAGATGTCATTTTACAAGTTAAAAATGTTCTATGCTATTCCAATAAGAAATGTTCCAATTTTAAACACATATGCACCAAATATTAGAGTACCTAACTAAGGTAGCTATTAGTAATGTAAATATTAGTCTAACTAACTAATGTAAAATAAGCATTATTTGATGTAAAGTCATAGACTGGGCTAAATACAATGATCTCTGTGGGAAACTCCAAGTTTAGCCAAGACTAGTGCAGCCAGAACTGCAGAGTTCTTGACAGTGCCATGTCACAGGTGGAGCTCTATGACATCATTGGGGCCTGCACAGAAGAGTGTCTTAGCCACACCTGCGCAGAATGCAGCCTCAAAAGAAAGTCGCTGCAGCAGGATGGGAAATAACTCTCTGTCTGCACTTCTCTGGAAGAGGAAAAAGGAAGAAGTCAGGCTTCAAGCCTATCCCAGCCCTGAGTGGAGCAGATGGGAATGGGAGGCTGCAGTTCCTGGCTTGCATATCCCAGATTTGCCCACTCTTTGTCAGAATGCCACTGATTTTGATAAAAATATTTCTTGATTTGCACTATTTCTACAGGACTGCTTCCACAGATCTTGGGTTAGTTTTTGTTTAGTTTTGATTTATTTTCAAAAGTTTTATCAGGAGGAAGACCTCACAGACCTATCCTCATCATTAAAGAACACTACCCCTTCGGTGTTATCATTTCAATTATACTGAATCAATTTCACTAATGGAAAGTTTTACTGAAACTTGGAAGGCCAAGGGTGGGTTTTTTCTGCCTTCTCACTGAGGTTTCAGAGTACGGAATCAGTAGATTGGATCATTAGTGACACTTCGAAATCAGCCTAGTCTTCTTTGTGATTCTCTTCTTGCTCTCTTGCTACATGCAATGAAAAAACATTTAAATATTCTGGCTGTCTCTAAAGGTTTTCTCTAAACTGACAGGCTTGGTGTATCTGATTTTCAGGTTGCTATATGTAATTTTACCAAATTCATATCACTATATGATATAGATACCCAGTAAGTTTTCCATTCCCAATTTTTGTCTTCTTTATTTCAGCAAACCAACCAATATACCATATTCCAAGATTTTATATAGTAACAATATACCTCAGGACACTTATTACTGCATTAATTAGGTAAGGTTAAAAAACCACTTAAAGGGGCTGGAGAGATGGATCAGAGGTTAAGAGCACGGACTGATCTTCCAGAGGTCCTGAGTTCAATTCCCAGCAACCACATAGTGGCTCACAATCATATGTAATAAGATCTGGTGCCCTCTTCTGTCCTGCAGGCATACATGGAGGCTGAACACTGTGTACGTAATAAATAAATAAATCTTAAAAAAAACACTTAAAAACAAACCAAATCAAAGTTTACCTCTCAGAGAATAACACCAAGCCAATAAGCAAATTTGTAGGGCAATACTCAAAACCAGTCATAATGAAACAGCTTCAGAATTGAGACGTAACATATCCTCCAAACAGCAACCAATCGAGAATATAGCTTTGCCTTAAAGATGTGACACTCTGAAATGTCATAATCACATCATGAAAGGTTTTCAGGTTATATGTAGACACAAAACATTATAAAGCTGAAAGCTTTCCAGGAGAGAATGTTTAGAAATGTTCAGAGGAGTGCTTTTGCAAACACAGCTATTAACCACCTTCTGAAGTATTTACGGGTCACATATTTATGGATGATAACTTATGGGGGAAAGTACTGGTTCCTCCCTTCTCACTTTTTCACATAGGAGCTGAATGTCCACTCCTAGAAACACTGAAGTTGCCATTATGTTAAAAAAAAAAAAACTAAACCACGTCTTTCTATAATTCATCTTTAAGCCCTTAGCACCAGTACCCCATAATGTAGCTGTGCCCTAAAAGGAGTAAATAAGGTGAGCACTCATCAATATAGACAGGTCAGGACACAGAAGACTAGGCCAATAGGCAACCAGGTGAGCCTACAGTAAGAGAGGTACAGCTGTAAGCCAAGACAAGAGTCATAGGAAGAAACCAAACATGCTGCCTTCTTGAGATCATATTTCTGGTATTCAGGACTAGGACAAAAGAAAAATCTGTGATTTAAGTTGTCCTGTCTATGATATTTTGTTATGGCAGCCCAAGCCAACAAATCTACATACAGGGTAAGAGAGGAAGCCAATAATTTATGTGTTAGAGGCTGTTAACCAATAGTAATTTAGATATGATCTATATCTGGAATAATATGGATAAGAGAAAAAAACCTGAAGAATAAAGGGGGGGGAGAGACAGCGAGATTCCAAGGAGTAATAGACAATTGGGTATTCTTATTTCTCTCTATAGGGCTTAGGGAGAGATGACCCCTGTGCTGAACAATATCCAACTGTATGGACATGGGGTACACATGGGAAATGTATAGGTCAAAGTAGGTCAAAGCAGATGCCAAGAGAATGCCTTATCTGCAAAGATCCTATGGATCCTGTGGTACTGAGGTAGGCTGGGCTTGGACGGTGGTTTACTTTGAACAGATGGAAGAATTTTTGTATCTGAGTTACAGAGACAATTACTTGCCAAAGATTCCACCAACTTTCTAATGAGGAATGTCTTTGTGCTATCCCCAGAACCCTCCTGGTTAACTGAAGTGTACTGCAAACTCAAACAGCCAACTGAATAATGGACAACCAACCCCAACACAATTTGGTAACTGAAAATATGTTTTTCATGGTTTGAGTACAATAATAATAAGAGAGAAGAAAAAAAAGCTTCGTACTCATGCTTATTGTCAACCAAAATGATATGAGTGAGCATTTGTGAGGAGCCAGCTCCTGTGAGGAACTGAGAAAATAGCAGTGAACCAGAGAGGAGGATGAATGTGTCCCTGCCATTTGTGAGCATCGGCAGATTCATTCTTCAGGAGTTGCTTTCTTATATGTTAATTCAGGATCGTGATATTGATTTTGATAGCTCTTTTTTTAAAGTAATTTTTTAGAAGAAAACATCAAAAACTTAAGACTACCTGGCAAATAACTCTGTACTGAGTTTATTTCTTTCTTACTCCAGTCCTCCTTTGCTCTCTACCAAGATCAACATGTGCGAAAAAATTCCTTTGAGTATTACTGAAATTTCTCAACCTTCATGGCAAAATCTAAGCTTTAGAGAAAGACTGATGAGCAAGGCCAGTTCTTACTGAAGTAAACCACTTCTTCATGATCCTGGAAGAAACTTTCAGAACTGTAAGTAGGTTCTTCTTGAAGGAGTGTGAGTGCGCGCGTTTGTGTGTGTGTGTGTGTGTGTGTGTGTGTGTGTGTGTCTTTTCTTCCAACTTTGAAAATATAGTACTGACCACAAAATACAAAAGCAAGATAACTTGTTGAAGTAGACCACAAAGAGGATACAATAAAGAGTACTCTACAGAAACAAAATAAAACAACTTATTATCTTACCTATGAAATGTCTTATTTTTTATGCATAGAATATACTAATGTGTTTTTTTTTCTCCCATGAAGTGCAGTTAGCTCTCCTTTCTTGACTGAGGAAAAACAAAACAAAACAAAAAAAATTCAAGATAAAGGGTGACTCCATCCTTGTTACCTTCACTGTGGGGAGCACATATCATCAGTATGGTGCATTGCCTGTGATGTCAAGTCGAATTGTCAGTGTCCCCTTTCAACTGCCAGATTGGCTAAGCAATCTGAGAATGGCCTTGCTTTTGCCCAGTGTCAGGGAGTAGTTTCAAATACACAGTAGACACCTTACATATTCATAGTTTCAAAAGTTTGATTAGGTGCAAATTATCTTTGAATAACTTTCAAGACCTATCTAAGCCAGCAAGCTGCAGATTCTGTAGGCAACATGTTATTTTCTCCCACTTCTCTCATACTATCCCTCCATCTCCTGCAAAGCAGAATTTTGTTCTAAGGTAGAATGCTAACTTTCTTAATCTGACTTGCCACCTTTATTTTAATCTCAGATCCTCCCTAGGAATTCTCCTAAATTAACTCCCGATTTTACCCCTGAAACACAGGCCGCAATTATGTATTCCATGTTATCTCAATCAGTTCTTTATTTTATCCCGCAAATGCTGAGTTTATTCTTTACAGAGTATGAGTGCTAAGATCTTTAGCAATCACAAGGAAATAAACCACCAATGTGATTTTTACATCCAGATATGGAGCCACCCAATACAAAATTTTTCTATACATTTCACTTTTGTACACAAACCTATAGGCCTTTCATTAAACGATATTGGTCTGCTATCAAATAAACAGTGATAAAGTATTTCCTTTGTACACTGGACTTCCTGTTGAAGAGTCCCTATAAAATCCATATACAGCGGTTCTCCTTTAAGAAAGAACAGTAAAACCTGGGTGAGAGCTTAGTTGGGAAAGTGCCTGATACACAAACATACAGTATTGACTCCAATCCCCCAGAACCCATGATGGTGAAAAATCAGGCATGTTGAAACAGGCCTACAATCCCAGTTCTAAGGAGATAAAGATGAGTGGGGGTGGGGGAGCTAGTCTAATTGACAAAATCCTAGTTAACGAGAGACCCCCATCTCAAGTACAAGGTAAACGGTACATCCTGAGGAATGGCACGCAAGGTCGTTCTCTGACACATGTACACATACCCACACATACAACTGAACATGTTCACAAACATTCATGTGTACACGTACGCGCAGGCGCAGATGCATGCGCCTGTGCGTGCGCGCGCACGCGCGCGCGCACACACACACACACACAGAGGGATGAGGTAAGCACAGAGAGAAGAGAGAATAAGCACATTGTGAGCAACATAATAAACAGTATAATCTTCTTCACAATAAAATTTAGACAGATTAGTAACACCTTCACTAAATAGAGCACGCCAAGGTTTCAGACGTTTTATTCCTTCTGTGTGACTGATACCCCAAGCAAGACGCTACAGTAACCAAACTTTGCTGTAAATGCCCAGGCTCCATGAAGTGTCTCATAGCAAGTCATGCAATAACACAAGTATAACACAAGTGTACTTCTCTCCACATCACACATTTTCTAGGGCAGATCAGAAAATATACATATATATTATGTTTAAAAGTCAAGAAATTAAATAGGTTAAAGCATAGACTTTTTTGAACTGTGTGATTTTGGTTCTCTAGCGCTAACTACTTTCTGTTTCCCCAGACACTGCTACAGAGCCTTCACTGACTGCTCACCAAGGAGCTTAACCAATAGAAATATCTCAGGCAAAAGTAACAGTAACCCAGCTGCCCCCTAGGATTCTAAAACTCCAGCCATGACCTCGCAGGTTTCTTTGGTTCCAAAACTGACTTAGTGATCATCAAAATCATGAAAGAGTTAAGTGCAAGGACTCAAAAGCCAGCATCTCAAAGTCCGCTATCCGCATGAACTCTCCATGTGGGAAAGAAGAGGGTATTTAAACCACACTCAACAGGCCTCACATCCTTTTTAGTGATAGGACATCACTGAAATCTAGTAAAACAAAAATAAGACAGGTCTTTTTCTTTTAAGTCAGTCTGTCTATGTGCAAACCATGTACAGATGTACACTTACACACAAAATACTATAAACAACAGAAAGTGAGATCATTTATCCTAAAATAAAGCTACTTAAAATTTAAGGAATATTTCTGTATTTTGTTTTAGGTGAAATACTTAAGGTATTTTTCTGTATATAAAAGTATGTAATTATTTATAAACATGTTATTTCTTAATTTAGTCAAGCAGAACCATTCCCATATATACTTTTAAGAAGGAAATAATAAAGATGCATTTTAGCTTCAGTTTTTGGTAGAAATTTTCAAGTTCTTTTCTATAGACATTTGTTTCTTTTCTGTGGTCATGTTTAGGATAGGAATTGAACCTTGTTTTTCTTAATAATATAAATTTTACCATAGAAAAAACCAACTATTTTCCTCATCATTTACTAAAATTAAAAATAATAGTAAAAAGTTGAGAATATACCAAATTCATTCAACTAGGTCATATTCATTGCAATATTTTTTGGTGAATGCAAAATGTTTACTAATGTGTGTTCTGTTAAGATCTGAAACTCTAATATAAAACTTGAAGTAAATATATTTTAAAGATAAAAGAGAATTTGCCTTCATACAAATAAGGATAAAAGTAATTTCAGAAGCAAGTTTGGCAAAATGAATACTTTATCAATTGGACATGTCTAAAACAATTGCTTATTTAAATGAAGTCTACTTTTTTGGAGGCCACAATTGGTAGCATGCTTTTGTAGAATTAAAGATCCAGATTATGGTGTCTGTCACATCTTGAGACACATACAGTTGAATATGGTAAAATTGTTGAAACATGGCTGGTCAGATACTGAATAGGAAAACAGCCACCTATACAGTGCAAGGTAAGAATTACAGGGGAGGATCCCTGCCGGCTATCTGTCTGCTGCCCCCACGTTCTTATTGCCGTTTCTCTGGTAGCATTCAGAACTCTAATCACTAGTCATTATTTTTTCGCATCATTAAAAATCTTTACCAGAAAGCAAACATATTATCTAAGAAGTCATTAATATGTCATTAACACCTTGCCTTCAATTAAATCACTCAGACTATGCTAATAGTTTACTTAAGAGCCCAGAGGGAGTATAATACCAAACAGGTAATATTGATGAGGATAGTCATTTTTAGAAACACAACTTTGGATCAGTTCAAAAGAAAGTACCATAAACTACTGTTTGGTGTGTTAAGAGACAAACTGAGGTGTTCACAAATGTGAAGGTTGGAGAGGCGTAAAGGAAAAAGAACCAAAACTAAAACAAAACCTATGTTATCATTTCCCTCCCAATATAAAACTTGTGTGTGATTGACAGCTTTCCTAACGCAGTTGCAGCGCATGATATATATTGCTATCCCATAAAATCTGGGCTTTAGGGACAGCTCTGACTCCGGCATTACTAATGACACTTCTGGCTGGCTGGCGTAGAATTCACCACATTGCCAGGTCCCTAACTTTTGCTTTGTTTTGTTTTGTTTTGTTTTCTGAAGCAAAATGCAGGGCACAGGAAACACTCACGAGCACTTCATGTGGAAGCACAGTTTAAGACTTGCGGAAACGTCGTCACATAATTCATAAAAATCAGGCAGTCAGTTCCCAACTGCTACAACCACATACAGGTAATTCTGACACACGTGAGTAATGTCAGTCTATGTGGGATCCTGCCACACTGCCATTGATGGTTTGAGGGAAGTGTCTAGTCCAGCGAGGTGACAGTGCCCCAAGACAGTCCTGTTCTGACAGAGCCACACCGTCTTAGCACCGAGCTCCTAGGCTCTCCAGGTCCTCCACACCCATGTAGTCACGAATATGCCTCTGCTGCTCAACAAAAGAAATCAAAAATAACAGTATTTTACTGAAAATTGCATGAGTGGGTATTTTCGGAAGTTAACCAATAATGAAAGAATAAAGCTCTTAGTGGGGTGTGTTTTTCGTGCTCCAGTGCCATAGTTAACATTTTCTAACCATTCGTTTATTTTTTAAGAACTCTGGTTATCGTCCTCTAGAGCTGAAATTAGATATTTAATTGAGTGAAGGGAAGGAAAAATCACTGACTTCAAAATAAAGTAACTATTTCAAAATATTTCTCTAAAATGGTTAGTACAATCACGAGCAGCCCAAATTCTTGGCCGACATTCTTCTCTGTATATATAGTTGTTTTTATAAATGGCATGGCACAAAAGTTAACTCCTTCAGAAACATGTTTATCTTAATTAGGAAAGCCAACAGACGTCTAATGGGAAGAAGGGGCCTTTTTCTCTGTGTTGCAGAAGGCTTCAAAGGCCCAGCTCTCCTGCCAACCAATCTTCCTCCCTTCCTTCCTACCATTTAAACCCAGGTGATTGCCCACAGCTGAGGCTGTATTTTCCCTGAAGCCTCTTCTCACTCTGTCTCCACTCGGCTGCCTTGTCACACTGGGCCCTCTTGCTCTCTCTCCCCTCACTGTCTGTGTCGCTCCTTGTGTGTAGTTTTTGTGTTTTGCCTCGGGAAACCAAGGGATATTCATGGCACTGAGGCAAATAATGTGGAATTAAAAACTAAATTCTTGAGGCCTTATCCTAGCAACAAGACCATCACCATCTGTTCAGAGGACAAGCCAGCCATTATCTGCTGCATTCTTTATACAACTCCATCACCTGTGAGGGGGAAACCCTGCCCCTTTCCTGGGCTCTCTCTTTGTGATGAGAGAGAACAGGCTGTTCCCCTAGGATCCTGTAAAATCAAGAAAAGCAAATATAACTGGAGCCACTTACAGAAAATTTAAAGGGACATGTCAGAAGGCCCTAAATGGCCATTCCGAAGTAATCTGATAATTGTCATCTGTATGCAATAAAATCTGACAAAAATATATTGTTGGTGTCTCTGACTACTCATTATATTATTTAAATTAGAGAAGGGCAAATGGAGAGCCCCTGTGTGTTCAGTGGTAAAATAAGCTTCATTAGTCTGTCTGCATTTTATCTATCTATTTATTTATTTAGCTAAAATTGTGTTATTGTGTTTATTTCAGCTTTCAAAGCCACACCAAAAGCCGTATTTTTTAAAATGTTATTTCAGAAACAAGTTGCTGAGTGGTGGACACTCACCTAGCAGACATGAGGACCTGAATTCAGTCCGCATCATTAAAAAATAAATCTTATTTCACAGACTTCAGGGTGGGAATTAATGTGCCTAAAGATTTAGTTTAAGCACAAGATGAAATGTTTAAAATGGTAAACACAGCAACTAGGTTCTGTTTAACATAGTAAGTATATATTATTCAGAATAAACAAGGTTCATTTCCAAGCTGAAAAGAAGCAAAAAGAAAAACCACTTGAAAATCTTCACCAGAGGCTAAAGCTCAAATAAGATAAAGCTCGACTATTTCCTTCTTATAATACATGCAGGAAGGTCTGATACAAGCAATAGATGAACAAAGAGTAAATAAATGCTATATACCAATCATGATATAAATGAGCTACTGAGCACACTGTCACATTCTTTAAGAAAATACATCACAAACAGTAACTCTCAATGGGCATAAAATATTGGCTTTAAAGTTAGAGTATATACAGACAAAGAGACCGCACAAGGAAAGTTTATACATAGGAAACAAAGTGAGGTAACCCAACTTATGAGGTGTGTGTGGGTAGGCTCAGCTCTCTCCAACACAAGAACCTCAAACTCTCTATCCCAAACCTGAAGCTATTCTGCTATTTTAAAGGTCATCACTGGCATTGATATTATAATACAAAAAATTTATGCGGGTGCAATGGCTCAAGCTACAATAGTACTTGCTCTCTGTTCTCTTAGGCAGAAAACATGTGATGATTAATCTCAGTTGTCAACTGGATGAAATCTAGAGTCCAAAGAGATGACCCTCTGAGCATGCTTGAGGGGGATATTTTGATTGGATTCTTTGAGATGGGAAGATCCCTCCACTATGGGCAGCACCACTCTATAGGCTGAGATCTTGGACTACAGAGCAAGAATAAAGGGAACCAAGACCAGGAAGTCATCATTCTCTTTGCTTCTTAACTGTGGATCCAGTGTGACAAGCTGCCCCAGGCTGTGTCACCAGGACTTCTCCTTCATGGTGACCTGTATCTTTGAAGTGTGAGTTCAAATAAACCTTCTCTCCCTCAAGTTTTTTTTTTCCTTTTTTTATTTTTGGTCAGGATTTATTTTATCCTGGCAACAGGAAAAGTAAATAAGACAGCATACTTAATGAGTGATAATCAAAGTGTCTTACATAGACTCAATTTTCATATATCAGTATTTCCACACTTATTGGTAAAATACAAGTCATCCAGTTGGTTGCTAATTATCTTCTTGTGTGTTGTACTTAGTATTCCCAGTTCTAAGAATTTTCCACCTGGCTTTTGCTAAAATTATTTTGGCCAATCACAGTGGGAAACCCTTGACAATTAGGTAAGGACTCTGAGAAGCAACCAAATGATCCTATTTCTTTTTTAAACTTTCTGTAAGTTTCATTTGAATAATGGTGTCCTTTGGCATACAGAGATTTTTAGTTTCATGGTGTCCCATTTGTTAATTTTTGATCTTTATGTCAACACTATCAGAGTTTTGTTCAGAAACTCATTTCTTATGCCAGTGAGTTCAACCATATTTTCTCCTATATCAGATTCCAGGTGTCAAGTTTATATTGAAGTCGTTGAAGCAATTGGAGTTGAGTTTTGTGCAGAGTGATAAGACATAAGAATCAAATTTAATTCTTCTATAAATGTTTGGAGATAGATAGATAGATAGATAGATAGATAGATAGATAGATAGATAGATA